>CAADRB010000018.1:2049999-2107926 GCA_900708905.1 Hymenolepis diminuta
CAGAACACCAAGAGTTGAGTAGACCAAAATGTATTCAAAGAAGCCACAACGAGTAACAGAGAGAGGGAGGGAGAGAAAGAGGGAGAGCAGCGTGCTGAGGAAAAGAGGAGATGAACAGGACGTGTGGGAGTCCGCACTGACCAGTGTGTGTTGTCTGGACAAACAAGAGTAGCTTTATATGAGTCACTTAGGTAAGGCCACGCCAGAGCATGAGCGGAGATGTGCTTTTTATATGAAGCGAGGCGGTTATGGAAAAGAAGGGAAATCGATGGACCCGTTTAGACATGTCAGACGGGGGTTATGCGTCATAGGGACATAAATGTGGCCGCTCCAACTTCGTGGGCGGAAAAACTGAGGTATTATCGTGGAGAACGCGAATAAAAGGTAATTCTGGAAAATGCATAGAGAGTTATCCTTCAAGGGAGAGTGGGTCACAGAATTTTTTATTATAAAAGCAACCGTGTATCCCGTAAGCTAATAAAGTGATCCGGTGGGGAGTAAAATTTGCAGCGCAGGTGTTAGACAATGGAGAAAATCAAAAAGTTTCGTTAAGGGCAGAGGAGGAGTCACACATACTATTGTGAAAAGAATAAGGCAAAATAACTGGATAAAACCATACGCATTTTACAATAATAGATTATATAGAAAATAAATAAAATTATTACAAGTAATAAAATCGAAATATAGTACTTGTAGTGAAAAGAAAAGATGCGTTTTTTAAGTGTACAGGCAAATGGGTTTATGATTTATTGCATACAATAACAGGCATATGACTCTAGGTCAGTTAGGTGTGTATGGTAGAAAAGTGTTGGCATTAACCAATAAGATTGCTCGCTTACTTCAATTGAGAGATTTCTAAGTATCAGGATTCCATGTTTTTTCTAAATCCGTAACCTAATATATCATTTATTCCAAGTCCGAAATCATTTCAAATTCAGTGAACATAGTTCAAAAATGAAGCTTAATGATACATTCATAATTCTGATTCAGATCCCCCTCTTAAAAATCTGTCCTGGACACTGGAAGCAGAAAAGCAATTTATTTCATTCATTTTCCGGAAGAAGATCGCATACTTTCAGGATTAAAACACGATAGAACTCCTAAAATCAAAGAATGAGCTTGAAATGTTAAAATTCGGCCTATTTTGGAGATAATTGCAGCCAAAATGCATATGGTAACTTATGACACCTATAGTTTTGTAATTTAAACTAGCCCGATAATAATTAATGTATTTTTATGTTCGAGGAACTCATGGTGGATACTACTATAATTAATGAAATGAGAAGACACGCTGTAATAGTGTCTGTAAAAGCAAAACATAGAAATTTAGAAGTTGCAAGATTTCGATAAGTCACCACATCTCGTTTGCAAAATTAGAAAGGAGCCGAATAAAAACAATGCGGACCAATTGGCAACATCTTGCCAAAGACCGTCAAGTGTCTGAAGGAAAAATAATATATGAGGAATATTGTTCATCAAGATCTCGGATACAAATCTCATATGTTCTTAGGGAAGGTCCGTTCATGTGGACAAAAACAACTAAAGAGAATCTTTTAATGTGTGCAAAACGATTCTTAAAGAAACTGAAGCACCGAGAAGAACATAAGTGTCTTTGGTTATTCTCCGATGTAAAAACTTCCACCAGGATGAATAATTTAATCGAGAAATGATAGGTGACTATGTTGTCATCGGACTCCACTGAAGTTCCAACTGTTATGCGCAGGAAGTTTCCAGCAACAGTGATGCTTCAAATCATTGTCGTTAGGCCGCCTTGGATAGACAGCGTGGCCAATGGAGAAAGATTTCATAAGTCTTCCAACAAGATTCGGCTCCATCCCATAAATCTCTCTAAACCTATGATTGGGGGATGGTCGAGAATTTTCGTCAGCCTATCACACAATACCTGTGGCCTCATAACTCACCAGACCTTAATTCTTTGATTCATTACGTGTGGGGTGTCGTTGAAGAGGAAGTCAATAAGCATCACCATAAAACCAAATCCTCTCTTATGAAGACAATAGCCCAAACAATGGAAGACATCAATAAAGACCACCTGGTCAAAGTCTACCTAGGCTAATATTATGCTTATTTGTTTTGTTACAAGTAATTTTAAGTTTCAAACATTAATAGTTTCATTTTCTGTTTTTGTAAAAGTGCGTAGTGTCCTCAGATGCCTTACGTATCTTGTAGATGTGGCATGTTTAAAGATTCAACCAATCAGGCAGCAAAATTTTACGATTTGAAAGAACTACACAAATATGCTTATGTGGATTGGCTTATATCAACTTACTGACCAACCGAGATGGGACTTATTTAGTTACAGAATTTCTTATAAATTCAAAATTCGGATTTGGATTTGTTTTTGAATACGTGATGTAAAATAACAGTAATGTCTGCAAAATTTCTAAATGGAAAATTTCACTTGATTACCTTCAATATTTAAATTTACACTGACATTAACACTCGCAACAGCCTCAAGTCAAGAACAAAGAAGGGGACAACTGCTACTATGGGGGAAAACGTTTCAAGTTGCAAATAGTTTAAAAAAATCAAAATTGAAAGTATTTCAGATGACGCTCATTCCCGAACAGTCAACAGAGAGGTTCGAATACCGATCTCAGAAATGCTACTCTTAGTTAAAATCAAGAATCGATAGTCGGACATGGTATAATCCGATTCGACACAGAATTGTTCAGCGTCCAAATTTAATACCTAGAGATCCAATAATGACTTATAATTTAAAATGGTAGTATTATCAGTGCTCTCTTTCGCCAGACGTTTTCAGGTGAAGTATCGTTTTGATAGAACTTATATTTATCTCATGTTAACAGTCACCTATATGTTTCTTCATAATAGTTTGAACCAGTTAAGCAAGAGAGGAAAATGTGCGTTAATGGAAAAATATGTAATGAAATCACGACATCTATTTATTTGAAATCGGGAAGTATTGCAATATCCACCTTTTTGTAAGGAATTTAGGTCAATTTGTATCAAATTTTTAACAAATATTTTAGACCCAAATGTTCACGATTTAATTCTTGATTTTCTAAGTTTTTAATCAATTGATGATTGGTAACACCGCTGTATTTCATTTGTAATTCTTAAAGCAAAGGGATATGCAAATGCCTTTTAAACATATGGCACGTTTCGCTAAAGTTCACTGAAGGTAAACTTACTCCAGAACACAAGAAGACTTTTGCCTGATAGCAATAAGTTCGGAATGCGTTAGCATTGCCGATGCATACTTTACATATTTTTCGAAAGAGGCAAAAATAGCTGAAGATGTATAAGTTTTAGAGAGAAATTCCTTTGCAACAACTTTATTTACACTTTTTTGAAAATTAATGTGCATACTGAAGATCTGCACAGACTGATTCGACAGCTTCATTTACCACGAAATCCTACCTACGGTTCACAAGCCACCGATTTTGATGAAGGGAATGACTAACCCTTATGGGTAGGCAAGGTGTGGGTGGAAATGCGAATTTTCCATTTTGAGGACAACAACGTATGATTCCAAAGTTGAATCTAAAAAAAATAAATTCTTCTTCCAATGCACATGAAGTCTCCTATTATTCGCTGATTATAACGACTAACTGCCACATCACGATGGCAGTCTAGTCCTGCGTATAAGAGGAAAACCACTTTTGTGAACTACGTAATGAGGGTTGAAGATACAATGATGCTAGTCATACTGGCCATATTAACTAGTCAACAAGCTTGTAGTATTGAGGGTACAAACTCACGCCAATACTCAAGGAGTCAAATGATGAAAATCTGTCTTTGGAACGTTTGTGCTATGACCTTATAAAATATCGTCAAATGCGTTGAATTAATGAACCGTAAATGATTTCATTGCGTTATTGGTACGAATTCACAATATTTTTATTCATAAGATTTCTTCCCTCTGATCAAATAGAAAAGCTGGACATGTAATTTCAAAAAAGTGATAAAATTAAAATTTTTTTGCTATTTTACCACCTCTCTTAGGTTAAAATCATGGAAGATATTGTCATCTTCAGCATCGTCGTCATCGTCAGCAATTTGGTTTATACCCTGTTACTCCCAGTTCTTGTAAACTTGGTCGATTTGATTCTACTCTCCCTTCTTCAATCAGGCGAACTTTAAATGGATTCAAAATTAAGGAAATACACTTGAATGCTGAACTTTAAATTTAATAGAAATATCGCTGTCTCGAAAATTAAGCATTATTCAAATACTCTCAAAAGTCTTAAGGAACAAAGTGCTTGAAGGTAAAGATGCCTCAACTGCTCCAATAGCTTCCGCCTGAAAGCTATTTACTCCTCTCCTATTATTGGTTCGGTCATTTGTTTAAATGAAGTAAATAAAAGATTTTTAATGTTCTAGAGGCTGAAGTTGGCTAAAACAAAGAAATTAGTCATTTTAAATTATTTTTATTGTGAAAAATGATGATAAGGACAGAGACAACAATGATTTAGAAGTCGGTAGACGAAGCGAAGGTCATTAGAATGTATGATGGAAGTCGGGCTGATCGTAAAGGTTATTTAGGGTTTATAGCTGGCGAAGATTTTCAAGCAAACACGTAGTGATTAAAAAAGTTAGTTTAGCAATGGCTTAGATATCCTTTGTAGTTGAGTGGTTGACGATATTGTGATGTTTAGATACTCAGAATTTGGCTTTACTATCCTCATATGTACCCACGAATGTCATTCATCTGTACGCAAGATCGTAAATTGTTAGTAAATCAAGCAATGGCTTCCATTGAGAAATGCGTTATTTCGGAGTCTTCTGAGTCATTCCTTATGGTGCCATATGCATTACAGATATGAGATTTATTAATATCGCGGTCTTAATTCTGCTGACTGATAGCAGTTGGGATTCCCAAGACTTTTTTGGTAATTAATTAATTGGTAAAAAACTAAAATGAGTGGCAATTTAATACAAAATTATCAGGTTGCAGGTTCCATCCATTTTTTAATTTGAATTAAAGTAAAAATTTTGTTAAAAATTCATTTATTTAGTGTTCAATACAGTCACCATTTTTATTAACTACATCTTTCCAACTTGTCACAAGCTTTCTGATTATTTCTTCATAGAATTTAACCAGTTTGGACCCAAAAACAGAAACCAGCTTCATTTCCAGCTCTTCCCTTGACGTAAGCCTTTGTCCCTTTCATCGATTCTGTAAGCTCCTGAAAAGATGAAAATCGGTTGGTGCAAGATCGGGAGAATACAGTGGGTGATACATGACTTCCCAGTTAAATTCTTCAACGAGATTTTTGATTGCTCTTGACGTGTGCAGAGCACACTCTGTGTGTGTCATGGTGTAGAATCACTCCTTTTCGGTTGATCAAAGATAAGCATACAACATTAACAGGCTAAATTGAAGTAATCATGCCCTAAACACATAGCCCAAGAATTGGACAGAACTTCTGTTACAATCTGATATATTTTAACAAGAGCTTGAACTATATTTGTCCATGATGTGGAAAATAGAAAAGATGCACATTGCCAAGAAAAATTTCCTATTTTAAAACTTGTTCATTTTCAAAATCCATGAGATTAATTCTGAAAAGACATACTATTATTCATTTGAATTAATTTTCAGATGCCTACTTTAGGTAAAAAATTAAAGAATTCAGATGTGATTCGATTGCACCTCAAGCTTTTTCGCAATAATCAGTTATGAAGAAGGAGTAACTGGCACAAGGCTAAACACGCATTTTTATAAAGACTTGCAAAAAATGTTTGGCTGGTGAACTGCCTAGCAGCTATTGGAAATCGTCTCTCACAGTTGTTCACTGTCTACGACCGACCTAATTGTAGACTTTTCCTCCTCACGATTTATTTCAGAACTGGGATACACTAATTTGCTAATCATTTATTCTTTTCTTTATTTTAGATTTTTATTCTAGTTTTTTAATGCGAATGCTTAATATATGATCCTTCCCAACTAATAATAATAATATATCCATCAATTTAATTTTTACATTTCGTCATTATCTAACACGAAATACAAGCAGAGTTTAAGCAAATATGTATTACAAAAAAGATCAGAGATTTAAACTGTGTTATGATTTTTTTAGTAAAATAAGACTCTTCTATGCTGCGGAGAATGCTGGGAGGTCTATCTGTTGACATGCTATTACTAGGCTATAGTTGACTCTGGCCCAAAGAGAAATAAGAGAGATCTTCGTTGCTCCAAGTCAATATTAACTTAAAACGCAATTATTTATAAGGAGATATGATTAACTAATCTAGTCAGTTCATTTCTCCGGGCCACCATTCAACTGCAAATTGATTAGGCAAAGAACAACCGTGATATGGATAGCTTCTCTCACTCGTTATCAGATATGGTCTATTCAAGGCAATGGAAACATCAAGTCATTTAAGAAACATTGCCATGAATTTGATTTATTTGTTTTCAACGGATCAGCAATATAGGTCTGATAACTGGAGTAGTAACTTCTTCTGGAGGAAAATTCAGTGAACTTTCTTGCTTTTTGCTACATAATTATGAATGGAGTCGGACATTATAGTTTTAACTATTGCGCGTAATGTTACGTCTATCTGTCTAACGGATAAATACTTTCTTCTTTTTATAAGACCTCGAGTATGTACTGTGTAGTTCCTCTCTGATAGAAGGGACAACGTGGGATATCTGTCTAGTCCATGATTATCAGACGTCCAGAAATGCAGTCCCACTCTTGTACAAGTAGGCATGTTCAGAGGCTCCCTTGGACTCTAAGGAAACTGACAGGTAGGCGGCCTGGCAATCTCAGGCTACTATCTGGCAGTTCAATACTCCTCGCAGCAGGAAGCGCTAATAGCAGGGTTTGAAAATTATTAATTTTACCTTCTTACCTACATTGAGGCATTAATTTTATGAAGCGTTTACGTGCCGAAAAATTAATTATGGACTATTTACAGAACATTTTAATCATTATAAAACGTAAAGATTACTTCAAAAAGCATTTAATCTGAGAGTTAAGAAAATATCCATAAATGAAGGAAACTTGAAACAAAACGGATCTGTTGGCATCCTGATGAGGTTGACGGGAATAATTTTCAAGGATATATTTTAACAAATTTATATCTGTGCATTAGAAAATATATTTTAACTAATGACTGAAGGCATATAATTCGCCTTATTTCGACCAGCACTAACTGATGCATGTTTATTTTACATATCAGTTAAAATAAATTATATTTTCTTGATTTGGATATGATTAACCGATACCGGATATGTCTCCAACCAACAAAAATGCTGACGCCATCTTTTATACTTAAGTATTAAAACTATGCTGTAGCCTGGGCTTGCATAGCCATCCATGCAAACCTGTTGACTAAGCAGCCAGTATGTTTTTTTAGCGCCAGGAGCTTTTGGATGTTACAGTATGGTATTTTTATTTGAAAGACAATAATTTCCAATACAATTTCGGAAAGCATTTTCTAACGTATATCTTGGGTGGAGAGTAGCATCATAGAGTCTTTATGATGGGAGGCATGAGTACTCTCATCCTTTAAATTAGTCTGACGTAACCAGTGCGATTGGCCCTTCCTCTCATTGGATGTATACCCATAGGAATCGGGCCCGTGACTTCCACCATTACCGATGGGCACCGTGACCACTGTATCATCCATGCACATCTTCTTTGGAAAGTACAACATATTATAGGACAGATATGTATTTTGCTTCCTAACCCATGGATAAGTTGCTATCAGCTCCCTTAGTGTACCATGAGCCGTCACAACTAGAACCAATCTAGGAAGTACAGTAAAGCGCTTTGTTTTGTAAATGCTTTTTAACGTTTTACTGAAGTTAGTTAAACGGAAAGTGAGTGACTAACTGTTAAGGCATCAAGTCAAAAGTATTGACCATGAACCATTTTAAAATGAGTTTAGAATGAAATTCAAAAGTGTTAGTCAAAAAATCAATATATACCTAGAAAAATGACTCTTAACTTTTGACGTTGTAAATGCCGTATATGATATGTTTAAATTGGTGACCTGAAATAGTATTTGAAGTAGGGTTAATTTAAAATATTTTATTTTCATTGCATATTAAGTGAAAAGTAATTCTTTGGAAAAACCATGGAACCTTCAAATGTTGAAAATCGGGCACTCATTTTTAAGAAAGCATTGAACCTGACATTATGCAAAAATTGACCTGAAAAGTCGAAGAAATGGAAGCTCAGCTATTTTATGACGCCTTATCGGTGACATCAAAGACTTCGCGAATAGCTACTATGAGAGGAAAAATAAATGACATCAATCCAATGATTTATGCTTACTGGTGTTTGGTTCGATAGATTGCGCATGTTAACTCGTAGTTATGTGATTGCAGTTTTGACATTGCGGGTTTTCACCGCATTCAAAATTCCAATTTTGCAGCTAGTAAGAAAATAAAATTCCATAAAGTGTTTCTCAATAGCAGAGGTGAATACTTAATAGTCAAGTTGTCCTTGGCAGACCCATTTCCCTTAGCTTTTTCTCCACGTCGATTTATTTAAGTTTCTTTTATGAGAATATTTAGTTCGAAAAGTAATTAAGGCAATTAGAACCTATATTAGGTAAAGCGCAAAATGCAATACGAATAAGCAAAATTAAGCAGCATTTTATTTGAGTGAACTCTAATGAGATATGTCATTATTAAAATCATGCTCGCTCTTATCACTAACGTCTTGACTATTGGAAGGAAGATGTACCTGAATTGGTTGATCAACCATCTTACCTAATAAAAATATCAATAAGCTCTACACTCTGTGAAAATACATTTCCTTAGAAAACGGAAACCAAATCGTGATATTTGGACATGAGGTTATGCACTAAAACCATGAAATGAAAAGCTCACGATCTAACTCCAAAGGCAACATTTCTTAGTTGTATTTGGGGTTTCTGATTTAATTTTATATCTCATTTCAACCTCTATTTCCTTAATCCATTATTAAATTCAGCTTATTATTTCCCGTATTCAGACGCTTTCCCACTGACAAATGTAGTCATTTTTATTTGCCATTGGTAATAAATAATTAAATTGATTGTGCAATTATTAACTGCCTGAGTATCTATACCTACTGAAAATTGTTTTAGAGTAAGTACAATGTCCTACTTATGAGTAGTAAAATGTGCATAATTCCTCCTCACTACTTAGCAAAGGAACATTTCAAGTTGAAAGAGGCGTACTAACGCATGAACTTGCATTCGAGCAGAAATTAAAAATAATTCATCGAAAGACCTTCAGGAAATTCGATCTTTAGATTCAGATCGTAACTTTTTCTTCTTGAGTATAACCTACTACTTGGTGCTCTAATATTTGATTATGCACATTTCAGGATTCGTTCTATGCGTCTTGAGTGAAATTATGTTTGCGGAGTCCGGAGCCTGATGGCCAGTCTATTAATTTTGATGATCGGTCAACAATTTCAAATATTAGTAAAGAGATCAATAATAACTATTTTATATTCAATAATTAGAACATGAATATTTGCGAATGAAATTTAAGAGAGAATGTAAAGAATGGAAACAATATACTTAGATAATAAAAATACCAACGCTGCAAATCAAATTTTCTTCTCATTTACGTGGAATAGCTACGGAAGATTCCACGATTGATTTAAGCTGTAGTTGCTATTTTCTTTGTTCATGCAAATTTATAAGAAGATGAGGATTTGGACAGTCGGAAAATGTCATTCTGCTTGCCGTGGTTTGTGTTGATCTGCTTTTACCATCATGTCTTTAGAAAAAATATAGTTAATTTATAACAGTACGGTAAAAGCTGATGGGGACTTTACTTTTAGTCTTTTATCTGTCCGCATAAGTAGTTACTTTCAAGATTATATATTTCAAAACCATTAGAGGATTTCCGTTGGTTCGAATATTCTATTAACATCGCCCTCATCGTCCATAATATTTACAGAGTTCTGGGAGAGTGGGAGCTTAATCTTATTTGAGGATTGTTTATAATATATAATACTAACCCACAACAAGACATATTTTATGACTTTTTACTGTAAGAAACAGAAAGTGGTTAAAATTATGGCAAATAAACAATAATGGAGAGGAGATCAATGGGCACTGAGAGCAAATTCAAGGTTTTATCATTCCTATTTCATTTTGGGTTTATACAGTAATTACTTAATAGGTAGTTCAAGTTCAAAAATTGTAAAATTCTTGGTGAGTCTGATGCTTGATGTAGTATGCCTATTGGTAGGACGTTTAGTTATAACGGTCGGTCTGGCCCCTTCAATCCGTTATTACTTCCAAGAGTTGGGCAAGAAGTGTGATTTGACGTGATATTAAGCAAGGAAGTTAAATTTTGCTGAGAGTTGATAAAAATTTTTACCTGGACCACTGCAAAGAATAACAATTTCGTCATTCTTTAATCCACTAATTATTTATTACTAAGAAGTGATAAGTCAGCAGGGTAATAGAAAATTATTTCTCTATTTTGCAAATCAGATAATTTAAATGTTCATGATCTTTTTTTGAAAGAGCCCGTGAGAATAACAAGCATAACATTATGCATTAACATTTGACTACCGTTTCCTCTAACTTTAGGGGCTCCAGTATGATATCTGTGCCCTTTAGTTTAGCAGTTCTTAGAGGGCGTTGTACCTTTCAGAGCGCATTCTGCTCCAACACTATCTTTACACTCAAGCGACCGGCACTTCGTAATGTGTGCCAATAATACGGCACGTTGTTGACATTTAAACGATTAGTAATCTTTATAGACGGTTACTTCCTAATCACCATGTACGACCTGGAACACTTCAAAATAACCAGATAAATGACATTGGCTGGAATTATGAAGTTCAGATTGTCTGGTTAAGAGAAGAAAATTTCCCATACCATGCCGAAACGAGGCAAAGTTAAATAAACAGGTTGGAAAATTTTTTATTTTTAAAACAATTCTGGACGTATCCAATAAAGTATTAAAAAAAATCTAGCGAAATCAATTTTAACAGTTATTAAGAGAATTTTAAAAACTTTCTTAAGTTAAGTTCAAGAAGACTAAATTAATTTTATACATTCGCCTTCCAGCAAGTGAAAATTTAATAGCAAAATATTTTTTTCTACTCAGCGACTATAGATTACCAAATAAGAAATAATATTATACTATAAGTTGATCGTTGCGTTAATATTCCATTTAAAATAATTAAATGATGTAAGAAGGTTTAATATAGATTTTTGGTAAGAATAAAAAAGAAATTTCTTTCAATAAAATTGTAAAGAATAATTTCAACTTTACGTTCTGATAACCGAACTATTTTTCAAGCACTTTTTAAGTATGCTAGTCACACATTTGCTTATTTTGCGTGGGTTTCTGGTGATTCATTTCCTTGATGCAGCAGTAAATGTTTGGAACAGAAAACGAAAACTTTTACTGATTTTATCTAATATTCGATATTCGCGCACCCAGTAACACACACCGTAAAATCACTTGGCCAATGATGGCAGCGCATTTGGCCGTCCACCAATGATATTCAAGGTGCCGAGGTTAACAGACGCGCAATAGAGACCTCTGTCAAACCTTGTAGTCCCATAATATCTCCGATTACCGCAAGGTTCGCGTACCATAGTAATACCTAATAAGTCGTAAACGACTGAATTCCTAGTTTATCACTTCAATCTCTATATCTCTCTGTGTCTTTCTACTCTCTGATTCAAAATGAAGTCCTTTGAGGGGCTTAGGATTGCTGTATTTTTGCTGGCCCTCAGTCTTCAGGCTTATGCCATTCTAGGTACGTTTTTATCTTCATGTCTCATAATTCCATTTCATTTAAAACTCTTCACGTATTAGGTCAGCCTTCATTTAGATTAACCAATTAAAGCACTACCTGTTTTTATCACTGACACTTCAATTACGGATTTTTAATTATTAAATAATTTGATCTTCAAGCAACTAAAGAAATCTAGCTCCAATTTTAAATGTCCATAGACTTCCATATTATGGCCTTACTTTTAAAGATAAAATTCAGCATAATTGAAAGATAGTAGTAAACTGTAATTTACACAAACAAATAAAGCCTTGAAAACCAGTCGATCAGACGGACTTGACTCTTAATTAATTAATAACTACGATAATAAAATTCGATAATAAGATTTAACTGTTTACTATTATAATTTAGTATTTAAATATAATTCTATGATATTTGTATAGTATTCACCAAATAACTTACTTAGAAAAAAGTTAATTATTCTGAAAGTTAAAATAAAAAATAGAAGTGATAATTATTAATTTCGACTGATTGCTTATTCTTTAATAACTAAGTCAAATCATAATTAAAAAATTTTATTAGTGGAAAAATATTCATGCCCTATGTGAAGTAGTTTCAGACAAATTAAATTTATAAACAAATATTAGGTTAATAATAATTAAAATAAATTTATAATCGAAATCATTGAAAATCTGAGTGCATTTTACCACAACATTTGTAGAATAAGTTATGAGGCCTAAGATAACCGATAGTCCACTGGCAGAATCAGAGGTAAGATTTAGTGAATGAATTATCAACGTTTTCTTGAAATTTTTGAAACAGGACAATACTGGGGTGACAATTCGGATTACCACCGACGATATTATCGAAATAACGACTACGATGACTACTGTAAAGTTTTCATCATTCGGCAAACTCACACTTTGCATGAATTTGAGCGGCGTTTAATACACTAATTCACGCATGGTTAGAAAAAGAGCGTTTTCTGCACTTCACTGTTGCAGAGTTTAAGGAGTTTTTATAGTATTGTGTATGAAGTTGCTGTTTCAAACATTTTTTCCAGCTTTTAACATCTGAGTAGAGATCTAGAACCTTATGCGTCAGAAAGACAGACGATATGCTGTTGTGATTATGTTAAAAGGAGAGCATTTTTATGTCAGATGAGGTCATTTCACTGGGCGGTGGCCTAGAAGATCCAATTGTTCATCTGACTGCGGGCGAAGACACTCCAGTTCGAGTCTACGAAGGTGGGACACTGGAATCCAGTTGCTTCATCGAAGAAGAAGAGGAGAGTAGTGGAACCTACTTTTTCCAGTGGGTATCTATCGGTCCTAGAGAAAATAGGACGCTATCTAGAAGTCGAGATCTTCGCCTGTCTAACGTATACTCAGACTCTTTCCGTGATCCAATCTACTGTGTCGTAACACGTAACGAAGATGGCGAAGTGTTTGAGAAGCAAATCAACATTGAATATTGTAAGACTATGCACGAACCTCCTCTCTCCTCTTCTGTGCCACCGCTTCGCTGAACTGATATGGAGCTAATACCGCTCTCACTTTTTCATTTTGTGGCCACTGTCAAATCAATATGCCTTTGTTTTATTTATCTCCGCTTCCCAAATAATTGCATGCTTTGGTGTTCGCTTTGATTTTGCTGCTGACTGTTTAAATACACACATTTTTGTTTTTATCAAATGGTGGTGGTTAAGAAATGGTTGCATGCTGGCGCGGATAAAGTTTGTGGGCGAGAAGTGATTTATGTAGTAACCTAGGGCTCTCTGTGTTTATCGTTTGATACAGATGGACCGACTGTAAGTCGCCAATTGCGTATTGAACCGATGCCATCGGAAGACATGGCAAGCGGAAGAGTTGTGCGAAGATGCGAGGTCTATCCCGTTCCCCCACAAGGTGAGGTGTGGGAATTCTCGTGGTCTGATCCCACTGGAAGAATAATTTCAAACAGTGATGTCCTCTCCATCGTGGTGAGTATATGTTGGAATTCGAATAAGAATTTTATAAAAATTACCATGCAGGAGAGTCTGAGGTGTAGGATGAAGAAATTCTTCTAATAGGTGCTTCTTCCAAAATTTTGCTAAATTCTTCACAAACAAGAAAGAATTAATATTGAGAATTTAGCTTAATACTCTATCGCTCCATAGAATTTGAGCTTAACTCTGCTAATAAGGATGTCCGAACTGTTGACCTCCATTCCAGAGTCACTGAATTGCATGGCCATCTTACCCAAATTTAGAAGACCGTAGAGTAACCAAACACGTCCACTAGGTACAATGAAGAATGGAGCTCTTTCAAAAGATTTGAGCCAACAGCACATTAACAAAAGGGAGATAATATTTGACAAACCGGTGTCCCAAATATGATGTGCGAATGTTCCAAATAGGGTAAAAATGATAATCAAATCGAATATATATACATATAGATGGCAAACTGGAAATATAAATATTTAAATAAATTGATAATGAATAAATTATAATTGACAAGATACGATGTTGAGGCAGTATTGTAAATGCTCAAAGTCAATGCCAGGGTATGAGGGGAGATTCAAGTTTAAAAATTGTTGTAACCGATTCACTAACTTGCAGAATTTGCTGTTGAAGACATAAAAGGTAGTATCATTCTGCTAAGGCCAATAAGAAGATAGTATTCCAATAAAGACTGGTAATAACTAACATTAAAACAGAAATTTAGGAAACTAATTATGAAATTTGAATTTCGAAACAAAGAAAGCAATATACAATCTGAATTCATAGTAAATCCTTTTAATATAGATTTCTTCTCGATCCCTTCACCTTTAATCGGCCTATTTTACAAAATTTAGTCCGTATTCCCAAAAATTTTCAAATTAATTTGCTTTGTGGTGAATTATAATATAAAGCAAAACCCTCTGATGGATAATGATCTATCAGCAATTGTTATAGTAAGAATAACAATGAAAATATGTGTGTAGATTGCCAAAAGCGGCTTCCGATTTGCTGCTTTTTGAATGGGAAAAGCACGTTTATGAATTGATGGATGAATCTCCTCTCTCTGTGGATATATTATACTAAAAATGATCCGAAAACAGTTTATTTCTTATTTTAAAACACTTGTTTCTATTAGATCTATTAGATTTACGTTTGGAAGCAATATTTTTTGAAGTTTATTTAGGAGTGGTCAGTGGTTCGTAGGGCGGATGTTTGATTGGTCCATTAAGACTTCACTCCACGTGTTAAGAAAGGTCCTTTTTAAGGGTTATTAATAAACGCCCTGAATTTAAATTTCTGTTTTTTCCTTTTCAAAGGTCACGGGAGAACAACCGTCCGTCACTTACACTTGCAGAGCCATAAATCTAAGGACAAGTGACCAACTGGTAGGAGAATTCACAGTCCACGCCCGGAACGTTCCAGGTTGGTTTACATATTTACTTTTTGATAAAAATTCATATAAAGCCGTGAATCTAACAGCAAGTTATTATCGATTATTTATAGAATGTTTTTTAATTATCCACAAATAGGAAATAAATGAAATGGATATTCAAATACTACCCCATTCCTCAGCATGAGAAATATCTATTTAGTTCATGTTCAGACCAGAAAATGAAGAGAATAACCAGTAGTACAAAACCGTAAAATTCTAAAATTCTCCATCTATAAATTTAACTTTTGATTGCCCTATGCAAATCTACATCACTGAAATGTGAGCTCTACCACTTTAAAATTACATTAGTTCGTGTGATTCTGTTAGTGTCTTTGCTATGGGAAGACTAGCTTCAATACTCCGTTTAGGACAACCAATCGCTTTAAAACTATAAAGATGAGTTTACTTTTCTTTTCCACGCTCTGAGGTATGTGAATTAATTTATAAAATACAAGATTACGAAATGCAGACAAATACAAAACATTGTGGTGAACTGGTGGGTATCTGAAATTTCTGAAATCAAATTTTTACCACACAATATCCACACGCCATCGCATTTTATCTTTTCGGAAATTTCGCCAAATTTTAGGTTTA
Source organism: Hymenolepis diminuta (assembly GCA_900708905.1). Taxonomy (NCBI): domain Eukaryota; kingdom Metazoa; phylum Platyhelminthes; class Cestoda; order Cyclophyllidea; family Hymenolepididae; genus Hymenolepis; species Hymenolepis diminuta. The sequence goes on from CAADRB010000018.1 coordinate 2,065,709, forward strand.
TTAATATTAGTTAACAAAGTTATAACCAAATCAAACCTAATACAGTAGAAGTTTACGGAGGATACGTCCGAACTTGAGGTAGTCAGACTATACTATGATAAGCACTCAAATGATAACCAGAAAAGGTCCGAGTTATGTCTAAGGAAAAGGGGTGATTAGGGAATGTAGGGCATATGTGGAACCAAATAGTCGTTGGTGTACGGAAAACGGAACACGTAGTGCTTGTGGGGAACAAAAGTGAGCGAGCAAATGAAGTCATATTAGGCTGACTATCTATTGAAATTAAATAAATATTAAATAATAATATCTGTTTTAAGCCTAAATTGCTTATTAAGCAGGCAAACAAATAAAGTTCTCGTGTTTTATTATTGACTATGTTTACGTTAAAATATTCAATCTGTCTGTACTTTTACCTTTAGGTTTTTAGCAAGTAAGGTTATCGAGCGGTTCAATATTTTAAAACATTGAATCTGCTTCATTTTAACTTCCGTTAAAAGAATTTGTTGAAAGTCAAAATTTTGATTTAAAAATTCATTCATTAAAAAAGAAAATATTTGGAACAATTATTTTTATTGATTAAATCCTTGAATATATATATATATATATATGTATATGTATATGTATCACTGTTCCAGGCGGTAAATGTCAAGAAAATTCAAGTAAGATTAGATTTTGTCTCCTACGATATTTTCGTAGTGAAGGATTCTTTCTGTAGCCTAAATACTTCCCTAATAAATTGCACTAATTGCTTCCGTCCCGAACATATGTTCGTTGTCAGGTTATTGGCACTTCGACAACGTTCACGGGTCCTTCTGGAGAACAATTCATTTTACGTGGCATGTGGTCTAAGATGAAATTCTAAAACCCGATTTCAACCTTATTGCATGCTTTGTAGTAACTTGATGTGCATGAACGAATGATTTTCCTTTCCACCCAGTGTGTCGGTGGAACTCGTAGAGATTCATTCTTAGCCTTTATTGTCCTATTTCAGCATCAATTACATACTCCACCCTAATTGAGCCCATCTCTGGTTCTTTGGAATACGGACGTCCTTATGAAGCCAGGTGTTTAGTTCAACCTTCACCTCCTCAACCGGTTTCCTTTATATGGTACTACAAAGACCACATTGTTGCTGAAGGTGAACGACTCTACATATCGAAGTTTGACCATTCTACAGCTGGCGAGTACATCTGCGTTCCTAGAACTGCCTATGGTTATGGGAGAGCTTATGGAAACGCTACCCTTGGTCTTCGTCTTAAGCCAAGCACTGAAGCGCATACCGGTTAGTCGAATGTTTCTGTTATAGCCCTCTACTTAATATATTTAAGTAAGCATGTTATTGTAACTTAAGAATTGCGTGCACCACCTGGCAGCTTCCTAATCACCAACGTTGGCGATCGTCGTGAACTTCATTGTGAAATTCCATTGAGTGATCGCAATGCTATACAGTGGTACCTCAATGGAACACTCGTCGATGCTAACTCTCTGGCCAACAGTACCGGCCATCTTCAGCGTATTGATTATAGCCGTGTCAGCATTATGGCTATTGACGGCGTTGAAGTATTCCACGAAGGCATTTGGGAGTGCAGAACTCCTACAGAGAGAAAGATTGTCAACATCTATGTTGTCTGTAGGTTCTATTACATTCCAACTACTTAATTGCTTCAGCAGTGTGAATTTATTCACCATCAGCATGTGCGTATCTATTTATCTATTTCAGCATACTATGAGATTGAAGTTAATCCACCACTGTATGTCCTGAGTGAGGGTGAAAACATGGAAATTCATTGCAGTGCTCAGGGAGCTCGTGAGGTTCCCAATAGCGAGTTGGAGTGGTTCTTCCGGCCAGTAGGATCAAGTGTTATGCAACCTCTCGATTACGGACCGGGAGGGTTTGTGCGTATCGATGATCCTCGTGCCAAATACACCTCTGTCATCACTAAGTCCCATGTCGTTGCTTTCGACGAGGGTGAATACATCTGCCGTGAACCTGGTGGAAAAACTGCCATTAGTACCCTTCAAATTCGTAAGTTAAACTGCGCAATCCACAAATTCATATTTTAAAATGCTATAAATCATATCCTTTAAAGTGAAAGTTGTTGTGGACTGAATACTATGATCACTGAGTATATGGTTGAAAGGGTAAGAAGAAAGCAAATTATTTAGTGATAATGTCATTTTAAATAGACTTAGCAGAGAGCGTTATCAAAACAGAAGATAAGAAGAGCTGCAGATGGAGAAGAGCTGGCATAAAAGCCTGCCTGTAAGAGTTGGCCGGTAGGAGTTCGAGAGAAATGAACGGGGTGGATATGGGGTAGAAACGGAGGAAAATTACATCTGGATATATATAAAGAGCCGGAATGGTTCGTTTGAATTGTTAAAAGTGTGAGTATAAAGCTAGGAAGCTATGACGGTTGTTTACTATCATTTGGGTCACCGTAGGAGTTTCGATGTATTGATGTATTGATGGCGATGGAACCTTATCGATTGAGAGCGGTTATGACTATTGACAAGTTACCTAGAATGACATCGTCTCAGACTATAAAAATGGTCAATCATGAACAACTCGTAAACTTAATCTAAAAATATTTCTTAATTGAAGTCTTTTAGATGAGCCGGAAGGCAGAGGCGAATAAAAATCATTAACCGATATTCTATAGATGTACTTTAAGTACATGGAGAGAAAAACAGTGATTTGACGCGGTTTACGAAAGCATTCGAAAGTAGCAATAATTTTATATAAAATTAGTTTAAATTGGCAAGTAAATCACAAAATAGTTTTGGAAAATATTTAGAGAGCAATCTTTTTATTTTAAAACTCGATATGATAGGGTGCCTATTTGCTTATAGGTCGTTCACTCCCCCCCACCCTCCACATTACTCCTGGTGTCATCAAGGTCCGACCCGGCCAAGACGTCAATCTTCTTTGCTACTCCATGCAGGCAGATCGTCGTACGCGTGGACCGCGACCAAGGCTCCGAGCTTATGATCCTCGACTTACCCTGCGAACAGTAGAATCTCCTGATAATGCTGTTAGTGGAAGTGTCACTCGCATTGACGTCTCATTCAACGGAACTGTCATTGAATGTTACTCCGACGTAAGTACATTGTTGAGGCATTAGGCATTACATATCCATTTATTAACAGAGATAGTATATATTATACTATATTATACTAAATCGGAAGCGTAGTTTTATCAGAGAGGAAATTGTTTAGTGAAAGGGTTTATTGGATTCAGGATAATTACTTCTTCCTTTCACAGTGGTTTGAACAAATTTTGCTGCCATTTCGAACAATCTTTTGGAGAGGCTCGTATTGAATCCGACTATCCAGTCTTTTATAATCGGGCGCTGGTAATACTTGTTGTTCGTTGCGCCTTAGAGCCAGTTATCCCACGGATAGTTAAAGACCATTGAACTTCAACATTTTCCTTGAGGTGGGAATTTATGATATTAGAGTATTAGGCTTCAGGGTTTAGTTTATTTTAACATACCCGAGTAAGCTAAGATTTAAAAAGATTGATTTTGAAAAATCCAATGAGCAAGTCTAAACCTCAATAGCTGTAATACAAAAAATTAATAAAATTTCAAAGAATAGAATAGAATAGACGACCGAAGAAACAATTTATACTTAGAATGTACTGAATACTTGGGTTAAACATTTGATTTAACGAATGTTACTGTCCACATGTATGTATTGAGCGGGGATCATACACATACTTCTTGTAGTCCTGTAGTTAAGCTGTCAAGGTATGAAAATACTTTTGTAGTGAATTAATTGAAGCCATTGTGGTCGGTTGAAATGTGGTCTCATATAGATAACTCACTCTGAATTAGAATAAGACGGGAGTAGACAACTGGGCATAATGATAGTCATCTGATGGGCGGAATCGTTTGGTCAAGTGAGGATTGGAATCATCACATTCTCCCATGGAGATGAGAGAAGATGACAGTGGTGAGATGAATGTATGAAGCACAGAGAAATGGATAAGTGTTTAAATCACTATACTAACGTACTGTTCACATCTAGATGCCCAACGTGGAGCCAGTCCGTGCGATCATTCAGGTTGAGGATGTCTGTCCACCTGGTTATCGTCGTTGCCGCAATGGTGAATGCCTCGAAGCCGGTCGTTTCTGTGATGGAAATCGGGACTGTGCCGATGGAAGTGATGAAGACCCATCCCTCTGTTGTACGTGTCTAAGGTTTTCATTTCTCATGTGAAAATTAACAATTGTACTAGGTCTCTTTGCGCTTTTATAGATGTCTGTGACCCTATTGTGATGAAATGTGAGGTTTACCGTGGACAGCAACCACGCAAACAAACCTACATGGTCCATTGGCAATGCGATGGTGAAGATGATTGCGGCAATGGATTCGATGAAGCCAACTGTCAAGGTAGGAAACAGTGTTTATAGCACTACCACGATGCCGTGAACGAAGTAATAAACAGACTTGTTATCATGTTTCAAGATCCCGCTATTAGCTTCTGCGTCAAACAGACTTACACTTGCCCTTCATCTGGCCTCCAAATTCCACGAGCCTTCATGTGTGACTCAGATGCGGATTGTGAACGTAATGAGGATGAAGAGCAGTGCAGTAAGTTCATTAAAGGCATTCATTAGGATAGGTATCCGTCCTTCGAGACTATTAAGTACGCGCTTGTTTAAATTCTGTCAGGAGAGCCACAGATTCTTGATGCGCCAAGAGGTCAATATGCCCACCGTCGTGGCGACACTGTAACTTTGACCTGTGAAGTCGCCGGTCGCCCCAATCCGCGTGTCATCTGGCGTTTCAACTGGGGTTGTCTACCTGATGATGGTCGTCGTATGGTTGTTCGCAACTTTGTGGAGAATTGTGGAACTCCCAACGAGAAAACTGTCTCCACACTGACTATTAGCAACTTCATGCCGGGAGATGACGGTATCTACAACTGTGAGGGTCTAAATGGACTTAAGCGTGCAATGTCTCGCGATTACACTGTCATTCTTACTGACTAAGATCTCCATTTTTTCAATTTTTCAATCCAATTAATTGTGAGTTATTGCATGAGCTCTTTATCTACTTCTCAATAATAGTAACTAACTAAACTCTTTTCTACTTCGTTTTAGACTATCTTCTTTAGTGTCGGTCTACTCCAGCATGCATAAGTTATACGCACTTCTTCAAATTCTAATAATATTGACAATGAAATATGTGTTTTGAAATGTCTATTCTCATTAATTGTGTCCCTAGATATATTTGGCTTCTCTTTGAGTTAGGTCTATTAGATTTGTGTATTTTGTTTTCATCCCCAACCTGTTTCTTTCTTGATCCCCTCAAAATGTAGGCCTTTTCTCCCCCGTTAAATTGTTTTTCCTTACTTTGATTCAGTATAGGAATATATATATAATCACCGTTGATAATGCCTCATGCCTTTCGTCTATCTGAATTTGTCATCTCTATCAATAATAATAATAATTAAGTATTATACTTAAACTCTTTTTATGGCTGATTTCTGTAATCTAGGAACAAAAATGAACTTTCTCCAAAATAAAACTCCAAGCCCTAAGGAGAAACATGGAGATATGAGAGCATGGTACCAGCATGGTAACTTGTTAATAACGTTTTATTCTGAAGTCTAACCACCATACTTATACTGTTTAACTGTTTGTAATGCTGCAAGTCAGAGAGAAAGGTCAAATAACTGTAGGACGATTATTGAAAAAAAACGAGATTTACTCTATTCGCCACATTCTATAAAGATGTTTAGGGTTATAGTAGAATCGGCTCTTGTCTGGAAGATATCAATGTAAGACAGAGATAAATACTCGGGCTTATAATCCCTCTCGAGTGTACAAACTCAGCTACCACAGGACAGAAATGGGTGTTGATGAGCCATAAAAAATTGCTATTAGAGAATATTGAGGTAAAACAGAGAGGTAGCAACTTTTTGACTAGTAAGACTCAGAGGCGTATTGAACACAGAACAGAATGGACTAATTGGGGAATTGATAAATCATCAAAAGAACTTCTAAGTGAGTCAAGCGAGTATGTGAAGAATCAATACGCAAATCACAATATCAGATAGGGTCTCTTAGGGAGAGTGAGTAGAAACATTAAAACTACCCCACGTAAACTACTCTGGCAACTACCTACCAACAGTAAAATCTGAGCAGTGGTGCAAATAGATCTTTACTGACAATGATACATGTTCGAAATAAGCATTTATGAAAGATAGAAACGAAATTTGCTAATCGCGTGAACTTCACGAACATAAAGTCACTCAGTAAAAATTGAGAAAATCCTGAAAGTTAAACAACTGAATATGAAGCCGTGACTCTATTCAAGAAGTAAATAGCGTAAAGCTCAAATTTAGAAATCAAATTTTGTAAGAATTTTCTGGTGGCCTGACTTTATTTTCTAATTCTACATGACTCCCCTCCCCTAAACCAATATCAAATTACCTTAGTGCTTCCTATCATTAGTGCCTTCGAAAGTGAAAAATAATGAAGTTTGTAGCATCCTGCTGTGGTTAAGAAATAAATAAGAGTTTCAATTTTCTGCAAGATAAATACGAATTATTTCCTTTCCACATTGAAATAATACTAAGAACATAATCGTGGAAATAACAAGTGAATAATACATGAATTTCAAATTTTATATTAAATCTAAGTTTTAATTGAGTAATTGCCCAATGTACTAATTATACAGGGCGATTGAAAAAACATCATCTAAATTATCTCCCTAGGCTTAGATTATTACTAATCTTCCGAATTAACCAATCAGGTTTTTAGTGCTTAGATCATGGTGGATCATTGCAGAAGCGTATGCTCACATCGGTCCATAGCATAAGAGGATTCAAACCCCAGGATTATAAATTAGATATTGGAGTTTAGTGCAAATTGAGAAACTCCAAAAGATGGCTTATGCACGTGAAGGATGACTATCCAAATTTCCAAAATTACACTTTGTTCACATTCTTTATGAAAATACGGTGGTTTTTCGCCTCTTTGCCCTTATGACTCAAGTTGTTACCCGTTGTGTCCACATGAGTTTCATCCGAAAGTACAACTGCACTCATACCCTCATGCATGTCCTTACACAAAGGGCTTCCTGTAAACTGTCTTTGTATTTCCACTCACATACGCACAAGCACGGATGCAGACACACACTTGTCACTTACCTGCTTGTATGTTTCTTCGTAGTTTATTCAACACACTTTGACCTACATAATTCTTTGTGTTCTACTTTTCAAGCTGTTACTTACTTTTATTAGCTGCCAGCTGTAGTTTTAGCTTCCATGATCTGGTTCTGGTTCTGATTCATTAATTCTTACCATTTTGCAACTCCTAAATTAGTGACCTTGGATCCTGTTATTTCAACTCAAACACATGATTCAAATTACATATTGTGCGTGATCTTCTTAAGCACTTGTTTAAAATGATGAAAATGAATTACTTGATTGTATATACAGTTAGTTTCTTCTTCGTGGCTGACTGAATCACGTGCGCTAGAACAGTCTGGAAAGTCCGGTATGTAACCGGTTGCGTTGAGAACGAGTGCGGACTTGTGGGCAGAGGCCTCCTCAGCCAACCAGCAATCAAGATCCCTGTAGCCTTGCATGATTTTGCATTTAATGGCTAAGTTTTTGACAACGACATACATATAGAAGTGAGCAATAAACCTTCTCCACCCAGCACATTGCTCGTTCTTGCTACTTTGGACATAGCCTAGTTGATTTGGGGGGTAAATTGATAATAGGGGACTCTGCTAGAGGCTATTTGGGATGCTTAGGAGGATTAATTAGGTGTAGCAAAAAGACATTGGTGTAGTATCCGCTACAGTTATATGGCATTTATTTCATGCAAACTGTATTATCTGCATCAAAAGCCGGTCATTACTGAGAGTATTTTACCCATTTACAACTCAATTTTATGGAAATCTACGTATGTTAATTAGAGAAATCTATTACCTGGGGAGATTGTTATTATTCCTATCCTTTAAGAAACATGTGGGAATAATTATAACACCTTCCAATTTACTCCCTTTATTAAGTGAAAAAATATAAAAGTTTCTGGAAAATCTCCTTAACTCTTTCTGTGGTTGATTCACAAATTTACTTTGTTTTCAATTAACAATGCAAAGTTGTTTTCATAGACTTGGAGATCTAGAAGATTTTCGATTCATTTAAATCCATCTGATTTATGCGAATAAATTGAAAATTATAATGAAAATTCATTAATCTCAATTAAATTACCACAGTTCAAAACTGTGGGAAAAGTCTGTTAAAAATCTGAAATTAACCTGTATTTCTGTTAAAGAAACTTCGTTATTTTATGTCAATTTAATGAGTGCACGATCGGTATTGAGGATTTTATGGAACAATCTGATCGGTCTCTATAAAGGTAAGTTATCAATCACTACTCCAATTCAAAAAATGTAAATTTTTATCCAAATTGAATTTGTCAAACTAAATCCCAAAGTAATGATCAACTAAAATGAAACTCTCTTAGTCTCTCAATATAAAAATGTTAATTTTACTTTATCTTGCCTGCTTTTCTTATCTATACGTACCGTTTTTCATTTTGATACGTTCGAAGTTACTATTATCGAAATAAAATATCTTTTTATTGGGTTATTAAACAACTTTATGAATAGGTTGAAGGGAGAGAGAGAGAGAGACAGAGAGCTATGAAGTAAGAAGCTTGAGATTCAGTAACGCATATTTCTCTTCTGAAGTGAAAGAACTTAAGTTGGCATGTCTTTAGATTTTGAAATTTTAATTGTCTATGCTCGGCAGAAATCAGCAGATGCCTTTTGAATATCTCTTGATCTTATTATATCGAGGATAACATCATGATAAGTACCAATAACATATAGGAGTGGTTAAATTACTCGTCTGTAAAGTTAGAGGTCACGGGTAAAATACTCATCCGGTCAGTGACGTTAGTTAATTATAGTTAATAATGGGAGTAGGAGAATTAATGTTCCTCAAAAGGGAGATTTCATGGTATTACTTCCCTATCCGAAATGAGAATTGGCAAATACCTTCATAAACGAGTTAGAAAGCTGGAGCTATAACATTTGAAATATCAAAAACAGAACATTTGAATTTTGTAAAATTTCTTGTACTACAGAATTAACGATTAATTTATCTAAATCTTATTTTGAAATTAGTAGCATTACCTTTAATTGTTTTAACATGAACTTCTTGACAATTTTTAAAGTTGGTTTGACTTGATCAGTTTTTCAGCTATAGTAGGATATCTTACTGATGACTTCCTTGACTTCGTGCTCAGTTTGCCTTAGCCACGACACAAAATGTGCATTTTTAATAACCCTATTTAATATAATGGTTAATTCAAAAGTACAAAGGTGTGTCGAATGCGAGTTTTATTCCCAGATAAGTTAAAATTTTACACTGCAGATGCAAAAACTCTCATTTCACCTATACAAGCCACATTATCCCTAAAATAATGGAATGTAGAGATCATCTGAGGGGAATTATTATAGACTTACTAATCTGCAATTATGCGCCAATTTTTATTGTTAATGAGTATTTCTAACATAATCGTTCCTCCAGAACATTCAATTAAACGATTATTTTAGAAGTTACATCTTCAGAATATGTTTCTTTTCTTTTTTGGTTTAACTTTTGTCTAACTAATTAATAGCAATAGGTTGAAATATTGAAAAATAACTTCCTACGTGTCGCCAATCCTTATTCTTCAACCAATTTCACAATGACAATAAATTGATTTTTCGTCCACGAAGTTACAATAATGTCTTTATGCTTTAATTTTTATCAACTCCCCTTTTTAAAACTGTCCCGTTTCATTTAAAAGTACACTACACTCACCCTCACGCATGTCCTTACACAAAGGGCTTCCTGTAAACTGTCTTTGTATTTCCACTCACATACGCACAAGCACGGATGCAGACACACACTTGTCACTTACCTGCTTGTATGTTTCTTCGTAGTTTATTCAACACACTTTGACCTACATAATTCTTTGTGTTCTACTTTTTCAAACTATTACTTACTTTTATTAGTTGCCAGCTGTAGTTTTAGCTTCCATGATCTGGTTCTGGTTCTGATTCTGGTCCATTAGTTACTACAATTTGGCAGCCCTATGAGCATTCACCCTTCTGCACAACAATAGTTGCTACAAAGGCATCCATTTTCCCCTGAGATGCTTTATTCACATTGCAGTATCCAACTGCTCCAAAGTTCAATTTTTATGACTCGACTCCTGAGTATCTGGCTGAGGTCATGTTGAACAGTTGCTTCAACTAAATGGCAGGCCATGCCATTTTAATTTAATTAAACGTTCTGAGAGGCTTGAGCAGAAAGGTGAGACTAGCAAAACAACAGTGACCATGCCTTTAGCTTGATTACCCGTTTAGATGCATCCATCGAGAATGACCATCACAGTAGTTTTTCGCTTATTCATTTGGACTGTGAAGTAAACAGATATTCCCAAATGCAGAGCTTTATATAACCTGATTGCTCGTGAGAGCTATGCAAAATGTTACCATATAGAACTGGCAAATATTGTGAAACAAGCAAATTCTCCTATTTCGACGCATTTCAAATGGGGCATAAAGGGTAAGAATTCTCCCTAATAGGATCATACCATCATACTGCTTATAAAAATCTAATTAGTTCAAGTAGTAAGCGATTTCAATTCAATTAATTTATATACAGTTTAGATGCTGAGAGAATTCCTGGCATTTGTTAGTAGCGATTGATAAGGAGATTTTAAAATAACTAAATCATTCGTTGAGAAAAAATACTAAGATATCAATTTATTACGTTTCCTTTTACTTGACAAAATAGAGTGATAGGTATACTCAAATGACATTATTATCTATCTATCTAAAGATCAATCGGCTTTGGATACTGTAGGTATGAACTGTTGTTCTTAGACCTAACTTTATTGATTAGATTTTAAAAGCTAAATTTCGGAAAGCTCGATACGACTTGTATTTGTTAAGGAGCTTATAGTAGCACAAAATCACCCCATTAAAACTGCATTAGGAACCTGATCAAAGTGAATTATACAATCCCCTTTCCAAACGAATGAAACAAAATAGATTTCTTCATTTCAGAAGACCATGAGTTGATCGGAGATAAAGAATATATTTGACCACCGTAACAAAGGACAGGGGAGAGAGGAATTAGAATATAGGGGAGTAGGAGAAACGTAAGTGGAAACGGAGAAATAAAGGGAGAGCTAAATTACTCTGCACTTATTAAAGTTGACTGTTCTGGATCCTTTGTTCACACGACGAGGAATCAATAAAAAACCTCACATATGCATATACGGATATATTTACATGCATTATAAGTTTTCTCGAGGCCTTGTCATTCATTATTGGTTTCTATCTAAACTCTTCTTCCATCTCTATTAGAAACGCCCTAGCGTTTATTATCTTTAGACTAAAGTGTCGCGAATAAAATTATTAATTTGCCTTTAGTACCGATGACGCAACTTCTTCAAACTCAACAAGAAATCCATTCAAAACATATAGTTTAACACAGGCAATTACCAATGCTTAAAAAAGCGTTGGATCAATGTTGAAGTGGTTGAAAGTATCATCAGTCTACTCATATGCTCTAAACACTGTTAAGATCTTAACAAAAATTATTTTGCAAGTTTATCCATAATTATTATATATCCTCAAATAAAATCTAGAAAATTTTGTCGTACAATGCCATACTTTATTCAAACAAAATAATTTAATAATGATAACTCCCAAACCCATATAGGAATGCATTTTCAGTGAGGTTGACTATGCCGTCTGTTTCTCTCAAACCCGTGGCTTTTTTTCTTTGCAGATGGATATATTAACCAATGCGCCACCAACACATCTTTATTAACCTTTTTGGATTCCCTTTTGGGATTTCAAAATTGCTTAACCATTGAATCGTCCAATTAACTAATACTGATCAACCTGACTGATCATTGGACACGAATAGATACTTACTGAATGTGTGACCTCTTACTATTTTCCTAATCTACTTAGATTTGTAACTCATGCTATCATGACCAATAATCATCAACCAAAGTAAGCTCTAAAGCGTGAATTATCCAACTGAGGAGAGGGAAAGTGGGTGGAATCAATCCATTTAAATTTACTCAATGACAATTTTCTGTCGACTAACCTCCTCGACGGAACCGACATTAAAGTTAAGTACCCTAAAACAACGAATGAGATTGACGTTCTTATCATGTGTCAAAAAGGTGTGTCAGAGTGCCTGAGTATTACAAAAGAATAACTGACTCATAAATTGCTAGTTCTTAAAGGAGTTGCAATATATTGGGAAAGCGAAGAAAAGAATTATCATTTGGAGTTGATATTTGAAAATAATTTCATAAAAAGAATACTTGGTAAGGACTTTTGATTATTAATAAATGAATATTTTAGAATAATGGATAAGTTAATGCTGAAGCTAAAACTCAATTTGGAGAGGATAACGTAAGGTTTCATTGTTGCATCATCTGAGTCAAAGGAATGTAAAATTTATTCTTAAAATTATAAAATTTTCAAGAACTCAAGTTGTAATTGATATCTCTTTATCTTTAAGTTCAACGTAGCATCAAATGCCGAAATTTAGAGATTGGTCTGCTTGTCAACGAAATAGCATTAATCTCGTCAGTAAAGCTACTTTCGGTATCCTTTTAACAGAGCCAAGGATTTTCCTAAAGCTTAATAGATGGTGAAAAAGGCCCAGTTAGGCTGCAGCGAGGGAGTTGACGAATTTCGCATTCTTTGTTCGTCCATTAACAATCCATAAAACTCATTTTCTGATATTTGAAATAGGACAGAGAGATAAGCCAACTTACGATGCTATCCATTATTCTAGATATCTGGAGAGTCACTCTTGAATGAAGAAAAGGTTTTAAGGTGTTATATCTCGTGGATGGCTACTGGTGTTGTGACCGTTTGGTTCTAGTGACTCATTCAATCGTGGAAAGAAGGCAAAGGTCTTATAACTGAATGAAGGTTTATTCTTCTTCACTGGTGATGAAATCACAATTTTTATAAACAAACAGGTATAAGAGTTGAATGACTGCCTTTTTAATCGGTAATTTAGGTGGGAAACGACGCCATCGAGCAATAGAGAACTCTATTCGACAAACGCAATGCCCAAGTAACGGGTTCTGTTTAGGGAAATTCTTCGGATATTGTCTTTGCAGATGTCTCGTATAGCAAAACGAGTATGGACACAAAGTGTGAGTGAGAATTAAATATCCTTCTAATGTAATCTCCAGGTGAAATTAATGCCCTTAAAGTATCTTTTAGGACAGTCCAGACGCAGATAAATACTCCAAACGAAAAAGCTTTCGACTATTCAGAACCAAAATTGTTATTTATTTTGTTCCAATTTCTTCTCTTATTTATGCATCTCATTGTTTAGTTCACAATTTGTTGATAATTAAATTAGATCTAAATTAGAGGAGCATATGAAAACAAAATCTACGGGGTATTACTTAGAATGCAATTGAAAACATGCACAGCGATTATTGTGTGCATCATATCCCAAAAATTCAATCAGTGAATGATTTCTTAATTGAGAATAATAACAGCTATTCAGAATCGGTTACTCTAACAAAAAATTATTAATAACCCAGAACAATCTTAAACGGTTGAACTATTTTAATCGTGGCATTGTATATGAACATGAGGAGAAAAATATAGTCCATTGAATGTCAAAAAGAGTACATAATAATATCATGATATCAGAAGTTTGGTTTATTTGAATTCTTGAAGCACTGAGTTGTCCTATTTCTCATATGTATCTACTAAATAATTCTAAAGATAGAAAGATATAAATTTTTCTAGTAAAGAAAATGGAAGATATCGGTGTGAAAAGCTTAAGATTCACTCACTGAATAGTAAGCAGTATCTCTCAATCTCCCTGATTGAGAATAAATAATCTTAGTTTGGGAACTTTCACAGAGCAATTTGGAATTATTTGAATGAGAGGATCAAATTAAATATAGATAAAAAAGGAGTTCTAATTGGCCGATTTACAATCGATTAATCACCCCATACTTTTTCTGTCTTAGTCATCTTTGTTTTACTTTAGAAACATAATTTCTCCCAGATTAAGGTTTAAAGTTTATTTATGGAAAAAATTTTGCTGAGTAAACGATGATGAACGCAGTGTTGATAAATTTTCACAAACTGCTCTTTTAAATGAATTAAAACAAAGATGCTATAATGAGTAGCACTGATTTTGAATATTAACAGGACTTCCATAAAATAATCTTAATTGTGTACTCAGAATTTTTAAGGGCAGCAGCATAAGTTATTATATATAATTTATTATATTTTTTCAACAATTAAAGACCTTGGGAATAGAGAACCAACCGTAAAGAGACATTATTACCCTTCTGTCAAAATCCCTTTCTAATCATTTCAAAGATATGAACTGAAGAGGGATTTATACCTGAAGTACCGCTCATTATATTTACAGCAGTCTCCCGAACTGTCTTAAATTTTTGACACATGATATACTTCAGAAAATCCGCCTTGGCTGTTAAAACCATGTGAAGCAGATCCCTTTATATGTTTACATATCTATTTATTCAACTTCTCTTCCGACTTTTAACTTTCGATATATTCCGGCTTAAAACTGTGGACATTCCAGTTAACAAAATGATGTTATTCCAGAGAGACAAAAATTTAAAATATTGATAGTGAAAGGTGGGAATTTTATCTGAAATGAATGATAAATGATACTTCATAATCTTGGTTCTGGCCACATGATAAGCTTCCTTGTGACACAGAGACTAAGATCAATCTACTTCATATTGTCTCTCTATCTAATATATTGTAATTAGTACAATATAATGAAATGTGATCTAGTCAGTATTCGGTGTTCAGTATTATGCAAAAAACCTTAATTTGATGTGAACCTAGTTTAAAAGGAATTTCACTGGGGAAGGGGAAGGAAAGTCAAATTTAAGAAAGATGCAGAATAGAGATCATAGTTACCTTAGTTTTAGTCGATTACTCACTGCACACTATATGTGTCCTAATAATCTTTGCTTCCGATTAGGATCACGATGTCTGCCAGATTAACGACTTAACCCTCTTTATTCAAAAAGCATTGCTGCTCTAACATTAATGAACACGGTACCTATGAAACAAGCTATCAAATGATTATATGTGCCTTTTAAAAGCTATAGATGTGAAATAAAATAGCATTTCGTTATTCAAAATGCCGTAATATTTTCTTCAAATGAAAAAAATTACATTTAAGAATTGAAAGGGAAAATTGGGTTGCCAGAAAATATTGGAGAGAAACCTTTAACATTTACTTACTTTTCCCCATAAATATTTAAAATTCGATTGATTTAGAATTCCCTATTTCAGAATTGGTTGGTTAAATCATTACCAATTAAAATACCATCCTAACTTCTTCATCTCTCTCTCTCTTCAACATAAAAGTTAAAGGTTGAATTATTTCAATCTGGGAATACTTTAGAAGCCGGATGATTTAACCCTCTTCTCGTTTAATATATCTATTATCATGTTTGCTTCCCTAAAATTGTCAAGAAAAAGTGTTACCTTGTAACAAACGTATGATCGTAATTTATTGCAGCCAAATTGATTTAATGTGTAATTCTCGGAGAAACTATCAGAAAACTGTCTCTTCAACCTTAGGTTTTGGAACTTGACTAAATCACATCTTAGTATATTGCGAGAATGGTAATTATATAGACACATGGATGGGATGCACTCGACGAGAAGAGAAATTTGATTATCACTTTCTCCCACTTCAACAAAAAGATATCCCTCATCGCTCTGAATCAACGTTAGCTGAATATCTCTTCTGATCAAACGGCTTTAACAATACTTATGATGAAGTTGATATCATTGGTATGTCTGACATAGGCTTTAAATAGGATTAATCACACTCCTCTTATTCGATATAAGGGTAGCTTTCCTACTCCCATAACGCTGTCTAGCCACTTCAATTATTATAGAATGCTAAACTAACACAAAATAAATAGAATAGAAGGCAGTAACTCCCTCAACGGTTTCTCTTCCCTAAAGACAAAAATAGCAATATATAACTTGTATATATGATTGGTTAGCTGATTACCTAGCAGTGAAGCGTCTTCATTGCGAGATACGATCAAACAAAGACAGTAATGGGAGCATTTAATTCCCAAAAAAGAATATTTTGAAATCTTGATAGCAAAATCATGTCTCAAGATTTCTGTTTTCATCGCTTTCTAACTACTATGAAAGCACGGTTTGAACTAATTAGCATTTGACTGCTATCGTAATAACCCCTCAGTTTGTGGAAAGTAAAGCGTATAGAAATAGCTATTCTCCACTCATTTTGCATATCTTTTCCCAAAATTTAGGCTATTAAGTGTCATTTTATTGAGATAAGACTCGTTTGTTTTGACGTGCGATATGTAGATGTAGAGAAATAGGATTTTGAGCGTGATTTTACGCAGATAACTGGCAATCTCTCTCTCTCTCATGACTTGGCAGAAATGCTCTCTCTCAGTAGGAGGAGGTCACGGGATAAAAAGTCTCACTCTGTTTCACATTCGTGAACTACTTTTTGCCATAAACATACAGAGAAGAAAATAGCGTGTTTTTTATTAAAATTTCAAAGCATTGACTTGAACTTACTTCTGTTCATTTTATTTATTTGGCAAACGACAATACTGAATATATCCTGTCATTTCATTTTACAATAGGCGCATTAGAAAGTAATCTCTGCTCACACTGAGTGAATTCTAGTGAGTTCTCCTATTTCAATATAAGATAGGTTAGTATCATCTGCTAACTTGGCCTTTGGAAATAAAAAAACTATTCTGGCTCACATCAATTAATGGCTCTGTAGTATTATGAAGAGAAATGGCATCATCTTCCTATTCTTTTGAACACTTGTCGTCAAAGCTTCGAACTAGCAATATACTTTTTATCCCTTTGATATCAATATTATTTTGTAGGCCATGCACTCCTTGTCCAAATAGTTTCTTGGATACGACACTTTAAGGGATGAAATAATTAAAAATGGCTAATTCATTTGCTGCGTTTTAATCGTAATATCAAAATATTCACAAGGGCACCAGTTTCGTAAACTCTACAGTTCCCTTTCTTATATCACCTCTATAAATGTTATTTTATTTCTGCATATCATCTAATTGAATCTTAACAATGAGGCTCATTTGTTTGAAATACTACTTTCAGTGGTTCAACGCCTTCAGGATTCTGAGAAATCGGCCCTTAGCCAAAACCCAAGGTAGATCGACTGCAAGCTTCTTAACTATATTCTCTAAGTGCTTTCCAAAAAAGATGCTGGTACACTTTTAATACTGATTGAAAAGATTGAAGGTAGCCTCATTGCGAGGCCCTGAAGGATGTTACTCATCTTGGCAAGATAGATATTAGTAAACACTTCTGTAGCGTAAAGAATCCTGGAAGATCCCAGAGGGAACATGTCTTATCTAGTTCGCACAGTTTTATCATGATCATAATTTCCATGCCTATTTAGGAAAGTATTTTCTAACACTCATCTGGGATGGAGAGTAGCATTATTGAGGCTCCCTAGTGAGAGACTCGAATTCTGTCATCTTCTGTATTAGCCAGACTCAACTATTACGGTTGGCCAATTCGCTCACTGGGTTTGTGCGGATGGGCATCAAACCTGTGACCTCTGACGAAGATGACATACATAGTGATCAATGTTTTATACTGTCAATTCAAACTGATTAGATAGACGAAATAGATACATGTGACGACAGTCACCGTGAATCAAATGCTGTTTATAACGTGGTCCGGCACGGAGAGCCAGGGTATCACGACTTGACTTCAACGGACTTGGATTTACTTTAACGGTGGCTGACAACTCAAGGGAATATGCCTTTCATTAAGAGACTATTTTTATGATGAGCGCCTGTTGAACTGAACTCTAGAAATCACTTAATCTGAAGGCACTTTAGACTATTTCAGTTTGAATGACAACTCCTGATTCTCAGACTTACTATATTTATTTCCATTTTACGTGAAAAGAAGGTAGGAATCAAGTTTCGTTATTGTAGAAAGACGTTATCTTATTCTCTTTTTATATTCGCATTGTCTTCCCATACGTATTTAAATCTCAACGAGACTGCTGGAGTTTAATTAAAACAAAGTAAATGAATCTGGGAATAAATAGAATAAAGCTACTAACCGATATCGAGCTTTGTAAATCATCAAAGCGCTGTCATTTGTCTTTCTTAATTAGAGATCTGCACTTTCTACTTCGAATATAAACTGATCACTGGAATACACAGTTACTAAAAAAAAAGAAATATTTCCAGTTTTTTAAAAATGCGATAATAAAAAACTCCAAGCGGAATCATTTTGGCAGATAAAAAATGATGAAAATTTTAAAAATGAATGACAATAGCAGAGCAAAATGAGCTTTAAGAAAGTATTTAACAGTTTTCATTGGCGGTTCTGAAGATGGCACAGTTATTTGATTCATTTTAAGTGTATTGAAGCATCGATAATAGACTTCACTTAACCAAGTACTGAATTATCGGATAACCCAAAGGCTGGTCGGATAAAATTTTAAAATCATCAGTAAATTTAAAGGCTACAGATGACAAACTGAAATAAAACGATTTTTCTTTTGAGTTACTTCAAAGTAGTAAAGGATCTAGATAATTAGCTCTTCCTACTGCTAAACATTCAGTAATCAGCGGCAAATGGCAAAGTCTGGATGGCTAAATCCCCCTCTAAAATATACCCGAAGCTAAAAGTCGGAAAAATAACTGGATGCGTCTAATTCTGAGGGTCAGCTTGTCATACGTTTTGCAGACTACTTATCAACAAAGGAAGATCATCTAGGACGTGCTTTGAGTTATAAATTTAAGATGGTTCAGAAGCCATGAAGATTGACAGGCTTGATAATTCAAGAAACCGATGTAACTATAGTGAGTCACAGTCTGCATACATATGTGAGATTGTATATAAATACTGTTATGTAGTGAAATATATGCCTGCAAAGATGGGCGTGGCGCCATCACGCAATCTTTAAAATTCTGTCAATACGAATGTATATTTTCTTCTGCCAGTTCAAATGGACTGTGTAATTTGGAAAATACGAATGAATATAAAACCTCAAAAAAAGTCAGTTTATAAAAAGCTGAAGGAATTAGATTTTCTTGGATTAGGATAAGCAGTCAGAATTATGCAGAAATCATAATTCCATGACTGAGATTTCCCAATTTACCTTTCTTCTTCCCTCGAAAAATGTTAAATTGAGAGACATATCCCCCGTCAAAATCGTATTTTGATGAGAATTTTGATTTAAGAGAGTTGAATTAAATTACATCAGAAATGATTAAAAGTTAACAACTAAAATTAATTTATGACCAGTTTTTTACTGGTCTTCTAATTGTCATGATGACCTAGAGAAATTTGAGTAATAGAGATCCATTGATCTGACGGACAAATACAGTCAACAGAAATGGTTATACCTCAATTTACCTCTTTCTAAGACAATTTTTGGGAATTTATGTTCAGACAGATCCCTATATCATTAAAAGATTAACAAGGTCTAACGGTTTTAACTTTTCAAAATGACTACTAAATTTAAGCCTTTTTCTTAAAAGTCATTTAGTTAAGGGTGGCTCTAGTGCAGAAAATGTTAACTTCATATAGAGAAAGTTAACTAAACTGTTGGCCTTTCCAAATGCACAAACTCATTTACCACAAGACATGAAGGAAACAGAATCAGTGACAGAATAAATATCCCCATGACATATGTATTTCAATTATTTCATTATCCATGGTAATGCAAGAAAAAAATTTTTAAATTATTAAATACTTCCTGAAAAAACGAGGAGTATAGAATGATATCTGAATATCAAAAGTCTTACTTTAGTTGAAAGCTTTGAGTTCTCCACTTACTTTCGCTTTGACGCGTCCAAACTTTCCAAAGCTCACTTTTCATTATTTGATTCCTGGATTTCTGGCTGAGTTCATGTTCGTGATATTCAAAGCTTATAGGCCTCTTTATTTACTTGAATGGTTGGTCATGCCAATGTAATCCATTTGTATCATCTTATAGTCATGAACAAGTAGATGAAATATCGATTTGATTTGATATTTTAGACCGACAGTTATAACAATCCAAATTTTATTTAATAGTTTTATTTTAGGTTATATTTCTGTTTTATTGGAAATGAAAACTGAGAATAATTAGGATTTATCTGTGCATTTATGATAACCTACACGTAACTTGACACCGCTGCGTTAATGCGTATTGCCAAAACTCTTAGTGGTCAATACCAAAGAAATAATCTGTTTTTACTAACAGAATTATGTATTATTCTTACTGTTGGCATACTAGAAAGTGAACAAGAAGAAAAGCAGTTAACTGAAAAATCAATATAATAATTTGAAATGCGTAAATTTGGCAAATTCTTTACAATACGCAGTTCTCACTACATCCGAGAAGAGTAAAGAGAAAGCTAAGACTGATACTAATGTGTACGACTTTATTCACTCAAATATCCAACGGAGCATTTTACTGACTAAGCCCGTCCGAATTCTGACATCAAGTTGGGTCTGCGGTCAATATATGTCGCACTGCCATTTACATGAAAAGAAATGGGATAAAAGGGTGGAATAACCTCTATAATTAACATGAATTATATAACATTTAAGAGTACATGATGTGGTCAAAAGGTCATTATAGAGTAAATGCAGGAAACTGAGATTCAAACTACGTTTTGAACAATCTGTATATGGTGTAGATGCAGAACTAATAAACAGTAATTTGTTGTAATTTTAATTATTTATCTGAATTATCCGAGGATCAAAACTAATTATGTTAATGAAGAAATCCGTTGGTCAAGCGGGGATAAGTGTGTGTACTACTTAATAGGATTTGATTCGAAATTATATAACGCATACTCCCTAAGTTTGCGCTTTTTTTCAATTTTTTACCTTTTAGAGCTCAACTAGTCTTCGAATTGTGTGCTTAGAATCATATGTAAATCTTGAATAATCACTGAGAAAAATTGAACAAATCAGACGACCAAAATTATGGTTGTGAATTATACATGTGTTTCAGGGAACAGTTGACCTCAAATGGCTTTCACAGATTTGTATTTGTCTTCCAACTATTGTAGTTAGTACAGTATAATACGGTGCGATCTGGGACTTTCCGAGTCTTTTGTCCGTAGTTCTCAACACAGTACAATATGAAAGTTTGCATTGTTTATTGTTCCCATTCGAGCTATTAGATACAAATGGTAACTATAAGGGGTAAGACAAATCATGGCCGATCTGTCATAGTTAAACCATTCAACAAATTCAAATCACGCCTCTATAGGCATGAATCGGTACTTCAGGGGATATCGAACAAAAATATTGAAGGGAAATGCCACCAAATTGCTAAACTTCAAATGCCTCAGTTCCGATCACTTTTGCTCCTGTAAAAGACAGAAATATCAGCCTCAGTTTTCACGTTAAAATAACGACACTGGGCTGAGAGGTGGTGAATTAGAATCTGAAATCCCATGGACCAAATCTTCTTCGCTTTTCCCAAAATAACCCTTCTCTGAATAGTATAGTGTATATTAGCTTTAATAATGCAATGTATAGGCTATAAGTATTTGCTGTCGACTTGTCAAAATTCAGTATAACCTGAGCTTATATTTCTAAAGTTATTGAAAAGAGAGTCAACCAAAGTACGGACCGTAACAAGACAGTCAGGATTGTGTTTATTTCAACAAGATCCAAACTCTGCCTTTATTTTCAATGAGAATAATAGGTTATTAACAGTCATTTAGCCCAGCTATCATAATAAACCAAGCATATAACACTTTTATCAAACGGTAACCAAAAAAGTTATTTAGTAATGTTTTCTTTCGTTCATAAAACTTTAACTCAAGATCATTAAGGAATTCTGGTTTGGCTGAATTTAAATTTAAAGACAACGGAAATAATTAAACCACCTAAATGGGCTTTAGTATGAGTAGTGGCTCTATCAGTGTACTCTCTCAACTCAATTTCGCGATCAACGACGCTTAGGTAACAATACTTTTGTGTAAAGTTGAAATAAATAATCTTCCAATTGAAAGCAATATACAATATAGATGTTAGTTACGATTTTGCTGATATTATTTGAAACACATATAATTTTCCAGGAACAATTAAATTACATCTTAAAGTGTTGTATTTTTTATTCGAATTAACTCAAATAGGGAATATTCCATATTTTTGATGTCGAGGAGCAATTCTCTTAATTTTTGTGCACAAGAAAACAATCTTTACTTATCAACTTTGGGATGCTATTCCAGGTCATTTTAATTTAATATCTTTCAGGGTTTCTCTTATTGTTTTTTGTGAGCCGATACAATTCGGGCTAGATCGCGATTAATTATTTTTAACCCGCTTTTTTGAGGAAGCCTTGAAATGCACCAAAGTGGCAGAGCAATCAATAAGAACTAATTGCTTTAATCAGCACGTTTCAAAGTTACGCGTAGTTACAAGGATCGTGGATTGCCTGTAATTGTAAACTGTTAAAGATTATCAAATAACTTTTTGACAAAATCTGTGTGTGTTAGCTAGGCAGCACGAACTATTTAATCCATTTTCACTTTGTAATGTGTCCTCATGTGTTCACCTTAAATCAAAACGTAATTCCCTGAATAACAAGACTCGCATAAATGCTCATATTTCGATCTTATTCTTTCCATAATTTGTTCTGGTTGGTTCTTTCAAGCAATGCCAAAAATCATATATTCATTTTATAGATTATTGAAATAATTCTAAATTGAAACGTTTAATACAGTTAAGCTATATTCCTTTCTCAATTTTCTTCTTATAATTCAATATGTATAGTAATTGATAAGTGGCTTTCTTTACCGAAAAACAATCCAAAAAATTTGATTACCAACCAGCGTTAATAAGAAAAACAAACAAGAGGGTCCATTAAATGGGATTTTATTTGAAATCTGAACTTTATTTAAACATTCTTTTATCGTTATAATGAGTATTTTTATTGATGGATCTAACCAAAAGTATAGCTTTTGAGTACCTGTGAAACTCAATGATTGTCGGCGTGTATTTTGATATCCTCATGTTTAGATTTGATTTCTTTTATGATTTTTATCGTAATATTTCATTCTGAAGGCCATAGTCATAAAAGCATTTTTGGCACGCATATTTCCTTTTAATGTTATATTTCACAGAGAGGTCCTGATTTCGAGAAGAAAGCAAACGTTCGGTTCCAAGGTCAATTACCTCCTTACATTATTACTGTATCCGACGAGAATTTTCTTTAAACTGACAAATCAGCTTACAATTTAGATAACACTTACTTGCGGAAATGTATCTATTTCCTCCTTCATTAAATCTCAAAATTACTCTACTTTGCTGGTACCAAATTTGACTTTTGTTTCCCCTTTACTATCTTACTGTAGAGATAATTATATTTCAATTTTTCTGCATCTAAATTTATCCGCCTTAAGCCCAATTATAAATAATATCCCCAACAAGTTCATTTATATAATAATAACTTCTAGACATATTATTTCAGCCCCTAACTATTCTACGGACTATACCATTTCTATCAATCTACAATAGGAAAACAGGAGAGGAAGAAATAGTAGTTGCAACAAGCAATCCTAGAAGGGGGAAGAGGACTGAAGAGTCATTCAGATACATATGGTACTCTGTAGATAGCAGAGAACAAACTCTGTAGTTATTTAAAATGTTCAAATACCCAAGGCAAGACAAGGCAAGCAGTAAATTTGCATCCTGTTTTTTTAATCTCAAATAGTGATCTATGCTTGGAAATGTTCAGTAACGGCATTAAAAATTTCTGATAAGATTAAATTATTAATTTTAAATCTCTAAGACGCTCCAGTGAGGACAGAGAAATCGACTTGATAAAAAATGTATTTGATCTTTTAGTGAGCAGCATATTCTTCGTAAGCTAATTATGATCACCTTTGACCAAGAAACTACCTGTGGTTTTATGGCCCTCAGGTCAAACACGTGATCATACAGTTAGTTTAATCTACGCTATTTTCTCAACTTACTTTTATCTTCCCAACTAAACCGATAAATCCTATATTAAACTTATAGGACCCTACGAAATGCTTAATTAAAAAGATACATGAAAAATTACGGATCAACTTAAATCTTCCAGATTTTTGTAAGCTTATCTGCTTAAGCACTTCCCTAGCGTTAGTTCTCAGCGCATTTTCCTAAAGAAGAGGTTGAATAAAATGCGTTGACCATAAAGATATGCGATATTCGTGCGTCCACAAATAAGTGATTCAAATTTGGAGTGTTTAACCCTCCTGTGATCTTGGAATGTGAGGAGCCAAATTATCCCACACAACTCTCCGTATTCCCGCGATATCGTTTATATTAATTCCAGAATTATACCTTGGTAGCAAATATGACACTATCTAGATTGCTACTCTATAAATATCAACAAATTCTTATCAACCTTCTGGGTTCTCTTCTCCTAACCATGACTTCCATAAAACATCTACAAGTCTCGGGTGTTTTCTTTATCTACCCTGCTCTTGCAGTAAATACCGGCAGCGACTGGAAGAGGATACCTAACAGAATATCTACGACACGAGAACTAGGTACACTTGTTAGGTTGATGGTATTTAGGTTTGATTTAAAACATGTAATAATGACCTCAATAAATTAAATTTTATGAATCTAATAAAATTTAATTAAAATTGACAAGCACCTTTGGAGCGTGAAAAGATAAAATTACCAAATTGAGACTGCAAAAGATAGATAATGGTGGCTATATAATAAATGACTAACACCAATATCTGAGGGATGTTGTTGATAGGAAGACGAATACATGGACGTATTTTATCATTTCTGCCCCAAGTCACTGCACTGTTAAATCAGCCACCGCTCACGGTTAAATCCGTCGGAAATATTCTATTATATCGGACGGAGGTAATCACCATCAGTGGTTAGTTCAACCATATCGAACCAACCATAGTAATCACCAACAGTACTCTCCCTTAGCTTTTCCTCGTCTAAGTCAATTGTATTCTTGTGATGCTTAGTTGTGTTACCATTAAATAAAATTACTTTACCTTATTATATTGCAACAGTCATCATCAAAGGGAACATTTAAAAAATTGACAGGTAATAGATCGATTAGGTTTTAATTGAAATCCTGCCGTCTCTTAACTCAAAGTGCATTACATTTCCTTACTTATTTACGGAGGGAAGTAAATCAGTATTTTTAACGTCCTGCGCTGAATTCTTGTTAATCTGTGTATTAATTTCGCCTCTTGATAGGTACTTTTCTTTTGATTAGTATTTCTCCACGCCGACACCTGAAAATTAAGTCCATTCACTGCCGATCAATTCCACAGTCCACAATCGCATGCAAGCATTTATACTCTCATAAAAGGGGGGAATTCGTCATTGAGTAACATGTACTCTATCTTCTTACTGGGCTGATATTAACTAAATTCGTGATTAATGTTAAATCACACTCGTGACTTATCGACTGAAGTCACCGATTCCCGTAGATATGATTACCATTAATTTAGTAATCAAGTGTTTCACCATATTACTGCATAGCATAGACAGGCGTAAATCACTTTGATTGTCTTTCTCTCTCCTGCTCTCTATCTGCTATAGCGAAACCGAAATATCAGGTAATCCAAAGTAAAACGAAAGAGGAACTAGGAAATACTTCTATGGAATAAAGTGTGGATATTTTTGTCCACTTGCGTCGTTTATATAGGGCTGCAGAACTTATTAAAGGGCCCTATCTTATACCAAGCAATCCGATTTTCTAAATTCGCAAATTTACTTTTCTCAACATTTCAATGCTTTAACCTTAGGAAAAAGAAAATATTAAGCTCGTATTTTTTTAGTTTAATTTTTCAAGAGGGTCCAGCTAAATGCTACCTAATGGTATTTTAAAATAAAAGATAATGGAACAGAATAGAACAGAGCATAATATATCATGACATAAATATATATATATATATGAATCGGGAATATATTAACAACGCAATCGAGAATAAAGTCAATCATATGAACGCAAGGAATACTCAGTCAAGGGTCAAACTCCTCACAAATTGCCTAAATAAAATGGCAATTTCATTTTGACAGAAATCTAAGGAAGTTGATTATTTCTTGATCAAAAGGACCTCATAAGATCACCTTTTAATAATATCACCACACTTTTAGGATCCTAACTGTGCTGAACTCAGAGCTCTCTATGATGTTTGTACATAATAAAAGGGTAAACATTCTCATTCTTAATACCAAAGTGGATTACGATTTGAAAGCTTGTTACCGTATCACTTTACATCCTTATTACTCCTTTTCACTCGTTTTTATCATTTCTGTAAAATGGTAAAACTTTAACTGTAATGTAGAATTAGCATTAATCTCTGAGAAATTGAGCAAAGACACGAAAAGAAAGTTCATTATTCATCCGACTGAAACTAATCCATCGTGATTGAAGAAACTAAATGTATTTTAGTTTTTAAAATTTTCTAAACTATTAAACGGCAGTATAATTATTTTAGCAATAATAATAGGTAGTTGCTAACAGAACTCAGTCGTGGAAGACAACAAGATAAAACTTCAAGATTATTTTGAGATTGTCCACAAATTGATAACAGAAAACTCCAATAATTGTGCAAATATTAGTCGTTCCTAATATACATTTTCTTCCTATTTGAATTCTGTTTTTCTTTAATCAGGAGAAAAATCACTTACTTCCTAGGATTCATTTGTGTAGGGTAGCGAAATCCTGGTAATCTATTATTGCTGATCTCGTTAATTGATGATAACCTCTTCAATCTGCAAATGCTTCTTCATTGTTTTCGCTCGATTCCGTCTGACTTCACTCTAGGTAGGTCGGTATTTTTATCTTAAAATGAAACACGGGCCTTTTTTGAATAACCCAATAGGATGTATTCAGGCACAATTCCGCCTTCCTGTATAAGGTAAGTTGGATATGCTAATTTAGACGATCTGGGATGGGGGTTTAGCCATTTCTTGCTTTAGAGCTGGCGGCTTAGTATTGCGGACATTCCTGTTAGAAAGAAAAAGCGCAAGTTGTTTGCTGTAACACTTTCACCCTTACAGACTTCTATTACTAATGTCGCGAAAAGGTGGAAAGGAGAAGTATGAATACCTATAAGAGAAGAACACGAAGGAAATGCAAACTGAAAAAAGCAAAGATCTATGTGGGATGAGTCATTAGGGATCGGAATACATACATGCGGAATTTATGTAAGGAAGACAAATCAATATGTGAATTAAGGTAGTAATTAAAGGTCAGTAATGCTTAACTTACTGCAGTAAATTTAAATTGAGCATGTCTTACTTAGGTGCAGATATAAGAACTGTTAGGATAACTGCTGACTAAAATAAATCAGGTGTCTCAGGTAAATATTGAATATTGAAACCAACGCCTCATTTGAGACCCCTAACAATAATAAATACACAGACTGGGTAGAATGGGAAAAATGGCATTCGATTTGGTTACGCTTTATCAAAGATTCAATGACTAATCTAACTTCTTATCACACTAGAAAGTTCTAAACATACATTGACAACATATCTTAAAACTTTCGCACTAAGAGATTTGAAAGGACATCATTCCAAGTCCATGTCAAGAAGAAGATTTTAAACACTCAGCCTGAACTGAAAGGTACCATTTTAAAGCCTGCCCTGTGAAAATGCATATTCTGCCATCCCTGTTTTAACGAGTTTCAGCCAGTCCAGTTTTAACCAGCATCGTTGGTCACCCCCTTCACTTCTAACTTGGCAGATAAGCGCGTTGATCACTACGCCATCCGTGAAAGGCATTAAATCAGATTATTAAGCAACATATTACCACATATAAAAATAACCTATTGAAAACCATTCATACCTATTAGGAAAAGCCTAACCAACAATTAAATCGGGTTGAAGATGGGTATCCTGGACCCACTTTTATGAGGAATTAAGTATTCTACCACGCCTGTCGTTGACCAGAAATGATTGTTGCGGTTAATCGTCCACATCACTGAATTTACTCCAAAATCATCGATCTCGGGACCTAGATTATTGTAAATTTATCTGAATACGGAAAATGAAGGTGACTTCAGATAACATCTTAAAAATTTGCCTTCCTTTGTTCATTATACCTTACTGATAGATATTCGATAAAACAAAGCTACAGAGTTTATGTTTTGTCTCCGGACTATCAATTCCCCCATGTTGTCTCGAACCGACCTTGACAGCTTGAGAGTTATTCGGGACATGGATTGTCATCAGTCCAGTGGTTTTGATCTACAGACATTAACAGTATTAAGACCCGTATTGACTCATATTTTAAAAAAATGGTCTGTGAATTCGCATTATCCCTCTCCCCCTGTTTTTGAGTCGTGTACAGCCTGACGATATCCATTGGCGGAAAGTTAGATTTCCTAGCATTAGAGTAGTGCAGAAGAGCTTTAGATTACAAAAAAGTTTCTGGAATAGTTTGTTTGTCAACTCTTTAATGAAAATAATTTAAAATAAAAATCTTATAAACAATATTACACACAACATTTGAATTGCATTATTTTAAGATCGATATACTTGAATTTTGATTTTGTTTAGAATTTGCTTTAATTTCTTGCTTGCTGGAATACAAAGAAAGAGAAAATGGCACTTACGCAAATGCTTCAAAGTGTCGTCAAGTGAGAAATATTTTAGTGTCTCTAACAGGATTATAAATTTGAAGCGCATCTTTTTATTTGAAAGTTAATTTGTGATCGAATTCTCCCATAGTTTCAAGTGGGAATTGCTCCATTCAATGAAGTATATTTGATCCTACTTAGCCTAAAGTTGATTTTCAAGCCCAGTGCATCCACGGTAGACAAGTTCACTCTTGTAAACTCTTCACTCTCCTCATTAAAGTCGACATTACCATCTTTTGCATTTGGTGAGTTTATTTTCACTAAAATTGAAACGGAGTTATAACAAACTCCAATACTGTAATCTCTCAACTATTGTTCAATAAACCAGACTTTTCGGTATTATCTTAAAAAATATCTTTGACTTGGATTATTCCCATCTTTTAAAGATGGTCCATGTAAGTATTGGACCCCTCCCTATCAGTATTACACCGAAATTATCCGGGAATTTTAACAATACATCACTGTTTTAAGAGCATTTAATTTTATCATAACTGTAATAACTAGCCTTATTTTACTTTATTTTTATTTTATTAATAGCCTTAAGAGCGCCTATATAATATTATAAAGGTCACATTCACTGAGCTTTACAAAGTCAAAATATCGTAGCTAGTATAAGTTAGGTGATTTTGGGTAAACGCGAAGAACTGGCATAATCAATCACTAAATTAAATCAACTAGTCAATAATTTCTGAATATCACGAACACGAACTGTCACATTGATGTCCAGGGATCAAATCCTAAAAATGTAATTCTGGAATATGCCTAAAGACATGTGTTCGAAATTCAAATGAAATAAAACACTTTTGATGACCTGACTTTATTCTAAATTTCTATTTCACATCCTTGCTTTCTTGTGATTAAATATTGTAATTATAATAACACGTAAGGAGGGTAATTAACTGATGATTAATAAGTTCTCTAGTCTGGAGGTAAAAAAGAAGCAATAGTCCGCTCAAACAAAAACAAAGAGCATCTCTTTAAATATTCGAAAGTGGAGGTCCAAGAGATTGATAATAGAGTATTTGTGTGCCGAAGGAGAGGGCAATATTTGTATTTCAGTTCTAAATTCTGACTTGAATTTTGAAGAAGTCAATCAAAAAACCACTTAATAATCTAAAGCTGCTGATGAATACACACTCGCAATTGCATAAAAGTCGAGTTGACTCAAATGCCAATTAAAAACCTACTTACTGTGCTACAACGGAAAGACAAATTCCTGTTTGTTTAGATTCTGTTATGTGACTTCTTTTACATTCATTTGTAAAGTACAAACGCCATTAACAGGTGAGTGTGTCCTTGACCTCACACCAAACAAATTGACATCTGCGAGCTGATTTTGTCTTTCATGTAGTTGCGCAAACTCAGAAACTCGCATAAGGGTGTACTTCTAGAGTCCCTGAGTTGCACACACAATGAAAACGAGAGCCAATCAGGAGGGTGTATTGTGTGCAGGCTCTAAGCCAATTATATTGAGCTCACTGTGAATGGTTAGTTCATGATGACTTATAGAGTTGAGCAGGGCACTTTCTCTTTCAATATCCCCTGATTTCGTGAACTCCCTTCATATACTTTACTATTGGGTGACCAATAGGCTCTCAATTTTAGACATCAATACATCATTAGAGGAATAGGTAAATTTATAGGACCACCTATTCTCATCCATCTAATCAAATTAAACAAGGAAAGCATCTTGGTATCTATAGGATTCTTCAGATTCTTTTCCAAGCAAACTAGTGAAAGAAGAAAAACTATTTCTTTTCAAGATGTCTGCCTTTCAAGGAGGTAAGTATTATTAATTTATCTATTAATTTAAGTTTATTAATTTGAAATTATAATTTATAAATGCAATTCATAAGTTTGTGATAATAAAAATGGTTACCACTTATAAACAATCCTAGAAACTTTGAAATAATAATTAAAACTTTTTCATTTAAAATATAACAATGCAATTTGTATTACTGTCGGAACGTTTCGGAAAAGCACTGATTGTAGAGTAATAAAAGTGTGGATAATGTTAAATACACCAATATTAGTCTTTTACCTCAAGGAACTTTTATTTCATCAGCTTTATTTCTTTATGAAATTTGTTGTCTAAAGCAACTGTTATATTTCAACTGTCAAAATTTTTAAGAGAGAACTTATATCGTGTGATTGGAATAACAAACCACTCAAAGAGTTAATTAGAGTCGGCATCGGAGATGGCCGATTGTACATTTCTCTATCTAAGTATTTCTCTTCACAAAATGGGTGATGGAAAATAAAATTATTTTCACTTTAATAATGAAAAAGATTTGAACATGTGGGAAACAGTTATGGGGAAGAAGGGAAAGAAAATCCAGGAAATCGGAAGATTCCTACTCCATCTGGAATCTGAATTCGTCAATTTGCTTGCTTCCATTTCAGATTGTGTCTTCATGTTCAACTCTTCTTATTTTCGGAGATAAAATGCCTTATAAATCTTGTGGATTTAATTCCTCACTAACCAGTGTCTCCTGACATCACTTTTTTGCTTTACTTTATTCCTCATAATCTTTTCTCCTATTAACTATTCTGAACAGTAGTCAATTAGGCGAGCATTGAAAAGCCTTCCCATGGTTTCATATTAACCAGAAAAATCAAATAAATAATTGTGAGAACTCGCTTATCTATAACATTATTTCCTCCAAGGCAATAATTAAGTATTACTTAATCCATTAAGCAGTATTCAATACCCTTCATTCCAGCTCTATTCCTCTATCTCTGTGCGCACAATCAAGCTCTAATATGAGTGAGTAACTTGAAATTCTCCCAAGGTAAATACCCACGAAATGCTTTACGCTCTATTTATTCACAGGAGATTTTTTAATCGTCACCAACAATGCATACACATTAGTAATAATACTAAAAAAGAAGATAGACTCTTTTAGATTGAGGTTTAATCCTACATTTCGTTGAACTGATGATATGTAGGAAAGCATAATTAGCAGAAACTTATCTCCTTAGTGAAGATAATTGAGTTAAGAATTGCATGCGGAAATACTCTACCAACTGTCATTTTTGAAAAGCGCAATATCAAAACCCCTTCTTTAAATCATTTTCGTATTTTCTTGAGGTAATTAATCTTTAAAACTTTTCCATTTCAGATGTCCAAGTCCTGGAGAATTGTCTTCAAGACTTTAAGGTAAGGAAATTATGAATAGCTGTGACGTAAACTTGATGGAAGAAAAGAGTATTTTATTGCCGTTTCACTGTAAGGATGATGAACACAGAACACAGGAGCTGTCTGAAATTAATTAGTTTTTATTATTTTGACCCTGTATTAACTCTAATTATTTCTATTCAGAATAAGATTATGGGGTTGATATCACCTACTGCAAAACATTGTTTTTCTACATTTTTGATAATATTAAGAAGTTGAATCTAATTTTTTACGCGAATTTTGTAGTCAAGAGCTCAGGAGATGAATGTCGGAGTAAACTACAATGCTCTGGAAGAGGAACGCAAAAGACAGGAACTTTTGCTCCAAGAACTCCGAGACATCGAAAGCAAGTTGTCAACTCCTAACATTCGGAAAACAAATCTTCCCAATCTTGCTTCCCTTGTTGGGGTATGTGATCCTTTTTAATCTATCGTGTATCACCTACTTTGGTTTAGGTTGAGCTAGAACAGAACACCAGATGCCTTCATTACCTCACCGGAATCTCAGAACTGGAAAGATACATCAGTGATGTAGCTGCTCATTTCGCTGAACGTTCGATCGAACTTAGTGACCCCCAAGCACTTCATAAGAATGTATTTAGTTACAAGGTAAGATTCATTATTTACGACATAATCAAACTCTCATATTAGACCCTCACAGACAATGTCAAAAGCTGTTGGGATTACGTCGACCAACTAGCGATGTTGGCACAAATACACATCAAAACTTCAGCTGAATATCATCAATTCTTCCATGAGGCAAATGAAGTTGGAGCCAAACTTGAGAAGCAGTTTCAAATTGCTCAATGTCGTCAGAGTGCACTTGCAGAACAGGACCGAAGAATCAAAGATGCTAGCAAAATTGCCAATGAATTGAGAGTAAGTAAAAGTACCTTTCATAATGAAATCAACGGGAAGAGGGATAGATAGAGATAAAAGGAATTCCAAAATGCCTATTATAAATCTCTTTCCAACTTACAAAATACTTCTTTTCTGATGATGTTTATTGAGAGCGCAGATATCTGTGTAAAACTCAACCGAGTTTCGATATTCTGCAATAATACTGCTAAATTAATTGGAAATTTCCCACTTCAAGGTATATTCTACTGAGTTTTCTTCAACTCTTAAGAATACCGATTCCACTTAAAAGATAATATTCTTAAACACTTTCAAAATAAGACGTTACGTGTGGATTGTTCAGACGATTAAAAAACTGCATGTGACATACTTATGGAACTGTATCGTTGATACTGCGCTAATATCTTCATTGGAATTAACTTCTTAAAACTCAATGCCTCTTTGCAGTTAATAAGAGAAGGTTTATTAGATTTAAGAAATCGACTCAAGTGAATCAAGCGTAGTCTTGGTGGTAAAATGCGATTTCAAAAAAAATAAGGCATACTTTGATTATAACTTCCGAAATTAAGTAAAAACGGAAATCAATAAACGTAATGGTTCAGTAAATCTTCTACCAATAAATAATTTTGATATCCCTGTGCTTAGCTTTTACAGATAGTTTAATTTTGATTATTCAGTAATCAGCAAACAGTATCAGAAATTCACACTTTATCTGATCGAAATCTCACAAAAAAACGATAATTTTAATTACTTTTGTAATGAGAAACACAATTTTGAAACTTTTTCATCGCTAATTTATTTTAGCATTAACATTTATTTTAGTGTGTTATTGGATATAATATAAGCCACTATATATATATATTTTTAACTACAATTTAGGAGAAAATTTATTCCAAATTATTTAATCACAAGGAAATTCGCGAAATCTAGCGCACCCTCTCTCCTCAAGTTGTCTCATTAATTTACCGGAAACGGAAATTGTTTCACCATTAATTTCTTTATTTATTTTCTTCATATCCTTATTCAGTCAATTCTTTATCGAATACGATCCCTAGTAGATGATGTCTTTTTCGCACCGATTTCTTTCATTTTGCAAATATATTACTTAAATGCAATCTTTCAGCTTGAATATTTGTCACTTTTATTATATATTTAATGTATTATACAGTAGTTGAGCTTCGCGCTATTTCTTGCTTCTTGGTCTCAACGACTTTTTAAAGCTATATTGGGAAGTGAAGATGCTTTGTAAAAGGATACTAAAAACATCCGAGAAATGAACTTCTGAAAGGAGAAGAATTGTTTGATTATCACTATATTTAGTCCGTGTGATCAACGAAATATGTTTCGTTAACGATCACATTAAGGGACACTTTTGGCTTAAATATTTCAAACTTTCAATATTACGTTAACCAGAAGGTAGAGGAAGTAAAATTTGAGGAATTCGTTCTCGCTCATTGTTCTTTAAGCCTTCATTTTTGTTGATAAATTTTATATACCATTTGGGAGTGACTGAGCGGGCTTTCATAAACTGATTTAAATTATTTGATGTACGATCATGAAGTGTACTTCAAGATTGTTTAAGTTAAAAATGTGGGTTAGGTTAATGATCCGGAAAGTTAAGCTTGTATAAGGTAAATTTTTCCTAATGAAAAGAATAAATAAGTGAAAATCAATAATTGAACTGAATAATCCCAAAGACTCATGCCATGAAGGTTTATGGATAAAAGGACGCCAATCTTAACATGTATGATACAGAAATCGTTGGGGACCAAGATCTCCTAATATTATAATTCTCTTTCTTCACTAATGTAATGCCAAAATCTCTACGCCCCTTATCCAAATCGCAACCCATATACAACAGGTTTATTTATTTGTTATTTTAATTTATTAATTACTTTATTTATATACTTTTTACTAATTTTATTCGTTGCCTTCATTTTATTGCACTTTCAGGAGCAACTAGAAAGCATGCGAAATTTATGGAACCGATGCATTGCTCTGGTGAAACGCAGTGAATCCATAGTTCCAATTCGTTTAAGACTTGGTGGTGTTAGTGAAGGTGAAATAACTGTGGGTTCTCCAAACAGCCGCAATGGACCCGTCATGGTTCGAGCGCTGGTTAGCCTAACAGGACCGACATATCGAATAAAACAGGGTGAATTGCTTCGGCTGATCGATAATCAGAGCGATTCTCACCTGTGGAAGGTACAGACGTCGTCTGGTATTGAGGAGGTTCCTTCTGTCTGCTTCTGGATAACAGGAAATGATGCCGAAGCTACAGAAAAAGCAGCTGTGTAAGTAGTAGCTTTCATGATTCTTCTATGCTACTTATATTTGCCAAGTAGGTATATTAACTTAAAGATGCATAATGCTTTTGAAGGCTCAAGCAACACTGCAAAAAGACTTGGCTGGAAATTGTGCGACTAACTCGGCGAAGGCTCTACTTCGAATACATAGACATTTTGAACAGATTAGCTACGAAAAATGTAGGCAATAGGTTTTTTAATAGTTATTGATAAGATAATGGGAAGAGAGCTTTGTCAATAGTTTTGTATTATTTCAATAGGCAATCTGCACCAAACAGAAAGCATTTACAGATCTGATCGCTGATATCCACACCCATCTTATTATTCCAGAAGAGGATGACGATCGACTTAGGGTCGCCGTGGAAAATTTTCAACGAAGTGTCGTCTTTACAAGAAGTAAGTTGACTGCTCGAGATATTTCTACTTGTGCCTGAGATCAATTTATATCTTCTATTTATTTATTAAACAGTTATACACTAAACAATTTACACAAACGGATGTATAACATTTAATCTTAAAAGTGGGGAGACGTTAAGAGATTTGGTTAATAAGGTTCGTAATTTTTACTTTTCACCCATCAGTCCAAACTGAAGAATACACGCAGTTATTTTGTCACACCATCTAGGAAGTTTGTAGATTTATCTATCTGCCACATGTATCGCTTCAAAAGTCCATACTAGGTCGACTATGAGTAAAGCTGACTTTATGATACGGGACGGTTTAATTACCCTCGTATTTCGAAAACGTAGCCCTTGAAGCCGTTGTTGATTGTTATTTTTATAGAATTACTATCGTATAACACCCTGAACACTAAATTCTTAATCAGAACCCGAAATCACCAAAGAGGTAAACGACTGAGCTGGAAGCATTCGACTTAAACAGTGAGATGGTCGTATCGGGCACAAATTTATACTGAGGATTTGCATACCAAAGTTAACGGAGTAGTAGTAGTAGTAATTCTTCTTGTTTGGTAGGTTTATAAAATTCGCATGAAATTTACGTTAAGAGCGATCTGAAGCAAAGCCTCACTTTGAAGAAAAGCTAGAAAATCGATTTGTGGATGATGTCACTGCAGAACCGCATCTCTATAATAGCAAAGTCATTCCTTGATTTTCTTCGAATATTCTCATGTAATTGATAACAGTGCATTCTTTTATGAATTCCTTTGGAGTAATTTGAAGGTTTTAGGATAATTTGCTTTCTTGGGTGATTCAGGCATGATAATCTGGCCACACTAAGGACTTTCTTGGAGTCTTGACTGTTTCGGAAATTAATTCTTGTATGCCTTCTTTCTAGATATCTGTGGTTATAAACTAAAAAATATATTTTACTGAACATTTTAGGTGTGATAAATGAGGGCGATTACGTCCTAAAAGAATCCGATCTGGTGCAGCTTCGAACACCTCTACTTCGATTACAGGATCATCTTATGGCTGTTGGCCTAATGCAGGAAGAGATGAAACGTCTGAATGAGTACATTGAAAATTACCTTACTGAAGTTAAAAGCGAACAGAAACGCATTTCCAAAATGGCTGATCATCTGAAGTAAGTAATCCATAAAAAAATTAAAACGCCTCCAATAAGTAACGCTTTATTTGATTAATTTTAGGCGCATAACAACGGTGAGTCAGATCCAACTCGCGGATCTATCATCCCAATTGACCTTATACACAGAAGATGCAACAAAACGGCCTCAATATACGCGACCGGAGATAGATGACATGTATCGCAGCAAGAGCCAACCGTTTGATATCGAGGTCAGCTCAAAAATGAAACGAAAGTTGGACGGAAAACGCGCTAGAAGTCAGACGGTTGTACAGTTGGATGCAATGGTCCAAATCGGTAGTAAATGCAGGTCTATAGAAACTCAATCTGTCGATACTACCACTGTAACTGAGGATTCTAAGCAGACGCCAAAACAGCGTAGGAGCGAATCAAGAATACCACAACCTCCAGTTCAACGCTGTGTTATGACTCAAATTGGTCCAAGCAGTAAAGAGTCATATACTCAAGTGGACTCCTCTGAGTCTGAAGAGTGTTATGTAACGGAAATAATGAAGGCGAATGTGCGGCGTTATCCAGACAACGGAAATTGCGATGGACGGAGAGATGCGCGATCCACTTCAGTGCATAACAGACGACCAGTGATTCAAATCAACAGTTGCACCCAACTGGGCACCTTAACACATGAAAGATCAGTCAGTCCAATTCTCAGTCTTATTAACTGTTGCTCTCAATGCCAGAGACATGGATTGCGGTGTCAATTAGTTTGCGAGCACATGTCAACAGGAACATCTAGAACGTACGACCTAACAGAATCCTACTGTCAAACACGGAGTAGCCATGGTTCAACCGTTAGATATGTTAACCACGACTATGCCAACTCATGCACCCAAATTGGCACGATAACACGGGATTGTGTAGTTAGTCCAGTCTGTTTTGATGTTATTCTACCAGCAAGGCGAAGAGAGGTTGAACGGCCGTCAAGAGCAAGAAGTCACAATATAGCGGCAGCTTCACTGCAAGCATCTCACCATGGGAATGTCTACATTGGACAAGTAGGAAGGCGAATAAATTCTCAGGAAATACAACACGCAAATGTTGATCTCGAGTATGCCTCTCCCTGCTACTCAAACATTGCACGATCCTATCCCAATATTGACAGGGTTCATAGAAATACAGTTAATGCCAGAACGCAGAGAGAAGGTCGTTGCGAAGTGTATGATCGTAGAACAAGACGTGTGTCAGAAACAGAAGTTAGAAGTTCCAACCTTGTGCATGCTGTTCCAGCAAGATATAAAACAGGAACTTCCTACCGTCACACTTCTAGTCTTCCCAACCTAGCATCAAACGAAAGTGATGTGATCTATACACAAATTCCCAGAGTTCCACCACGAACAAGACGCAGCGGTCAAACTGTAGGTTCACGTGCAACTGGTTATGCAACAGTCGTAGCTCCTGAGATATCAAAAAGTACGCGTGTTCATTGCCACAGTGTTCCTAATGTTTACGATGGCCAAGTACAAATAGAACATGTAATCGATTCCAGAGAATATCAAACCAGAGATTTGGTTACGTGTGAAGGCGTCTCCTATGCTCCACATGTGAGAACCATTGGAAGAGTGCAACATTCCATTAGCCTTCCAACTATTGCTAGCCCTTGCTATGCTAGAGCATGTGTTCCGGCTTGCAGACCAGTTACATCTACTTGTATGTGTAGACCTTGTGTGCGAACATTTACTACCCAAGTATGTGAAGCACCTGAAGTAGTGGAACCCGTAAGAGATATTGGCATCGCTGAAATGGAAATCATTCGTGTTGTTGAACCCGAACGCGAAGTCATTCTCCAGCCTGTGAGATTCGTCTGTGTTGGCACACCAGTTCGAAAACACTTCGACGTCAGCTGTGATGCGATGATTGTACCTGACCATGCATCGAAGAAAATTCAAATTGAACTCTTTGAAGAACCAGTAATCTATGAGGAACCAAAGGAAGAACACGTCTATGTTGCTCCACCAATACCGATGCAAACTGTAATGGCACAATCTGTAGTAGAGACACATGGAAAGAAACTACAATTTGAACCCCAGATGATCGATGCTATTTGTGGAACTTTAAAGCCTGAACCCTATGAAGTAGTCGCTTGTCAGAAAGAGATAAGAACTCGAGGTAAAAAGCTTCAAGTAACCATCGAAGTTCCAGAACCTATGAAATTGGGAAGTGGAGAAGTCAGTCCAGTGAAAAAGTCTGGACATGGAAAGAAATTGCAAGTGGATTTGGCCATACCCTTACAAGTAGATGTGACACAAACAATTGCAGAACCGGAGAAACCTGTGGCAGACTTCCAGTGTGATGCAATACAACCACCACCGCTTGAAGTTGGAACTTCTCAGTCTATTTGGGAAGAGATGCCACCAATTGTTCTTCAACAGGAAGTTACACCTGTATTCGCTGCACCAGTAAAACTAACCAATGATTTCTCTTGTGATGCCCCGATACCTCCTGATGTATTAGGAAAGAAACTACAGGTAACTCCACCTCCCCTAGAAACAGCCACGACACAAGCTCTCTACGAGGAAATTTTCCCTGAACCACTACTTATTGAAACTGCTCAAGCCATCATTGAAGCTCCTGTGGCAACTAAAGACTTCAGTTGCGAGCCTATACATGTTGTAACGCAAAGCAAGAAGCTACAGGTTAGTCCAGAGTCCTTGTTAACTGAGGCTGTGCAGGCACTACACAAAGAGATCGAAATGGTCACTGCTGTGACGCAAACGGAAGTAGAAGCAATAGTGGAGAAAATAGGAAAAAAGCTGCAAGTTTCACCACCACCATTAGCTTCAAGTGCAGCACAAGCAATCTATGAGGAACCTCTACCAGAAATGTTGTATATTGGACAGTCCCAATCGATATGGGAGGAGCCTGAACCAATAATCATCAAACCACCAACACCGGAGCCAATTGTAATGACTGCACCTCCCATGCCAACAAGCGAATTCAGCTGTAATCCTGTTCCGATCATGACAGATTTCAAGACAGTTCAAGTTGTACCAAAACCAGTGGAAACCAATGACTTTAGCTGTGATGCTCTCTTGGCCATTACAATGCAAGATTTCTCATGTGATGCCCCAGAACCCGTTCAAACTGCAGGAAAGAAACTGCAAGTAATACCAGCATCCCTAGCTTCAACAGTTTCTCAATCAGTCTACGTGGAAATGGAGAAGATTGCTAAAGGATTTCAAGTTGGTCCGGAACCCATGGCTATCACCGTGGCACAAGTTTCTTACGTCGAACCGGCGCTGACAATCTATGAGCGCTATGCTGGTCAGGTGAAAGAAGTGGAAAGGGTTGGCAAAAAGCTGCAAGTTATACCCGAGCCTTTGGGGACAAGAGCGACTCAAACAATTGTGCCAGCACCGGTGGAGAAAATTGGAAAGAAATTGCAAGTTTCTCCAACACCATTAGAGGTTGGTGTATCACAAGCCATCTATGAGAAACCAAAGCCAGAACCGTTGCATATCGGCCAATCACAAGCAATATGGGTCGAGCCAGAACCTGTAATCATTAAACCTCCAACTCCTGAACCGATTGTTATGGCAGCACCACCTCCATCAATAGGTGATTTCGGTTGTGATCCAATTCCAATCGTTACTGAGGTCAAGGATGTCCAAGTTGCGGAAGAAAAATTTGCTATTACAACCTCTCAGGCAATATACACCCCAGTTCAATTATCTATATCATCTAGTCAGTCCATCTACAAAGAAACACGACTTGAAAGTGGTCTTGCACAATGTGTTGCCGTTATAACTAAAGATTTTGCATGTGATGCACCTGCAGCAGTTGAAAGAGTTGGAAAGAAACTTCAAATTGAAGAGAAACCAATTCCTTTTACCACTGTTCAATCCCAGACAATCTATGAAGAAGTTAAACCCGAACCTCTCCCGAGAGGAGTATCACAAACTATGTATACGGAACCGAAACCAGAATCACTTCATATTGGCGCGACGCAGGCTATTTGGATGGAGTCACCACCAATTGTGCTCAAACAGGATATAACTCCTGTCTTCTCTGCACCCATAGTTGAATCTAAAGACTTCTCGTGTGAGATTAGACAGGTGGAAATTCTAACCAAGGACTTTTCGTGTGATGCACCGGCTCCGGTTAAAACAATGGGCAAAAAATTGCAGGTTTCCCCACCGCCAATGGCCGCTTCTTCCGCGCAAGCCACCTACGAAGAAGTTAAACCAGAGCCATTGATAGTTGCATCAACTCAGTCTTTAATTGTCGAAGCACCTTCCATGAAAGAATTTAGCTGTGATCCTATGACAGTTGAAACTGTGGGCAAAAAGCTACAGGTATCTCCAGAACCGTTGGTTTCATCTGTATCTCAGTCTATCTACTTCGAGATGGAGAAGATTGCTAAAGCATTCCAAGTCGGTCCTGAGCCTATGGCTATCACTGTTGCACAGGTCTCCTACGTTGAACCTAAATTGTCTGTTTATGAGCGGTATGTAGGTCAAGTAAAAGAAATGGAAAAGATCGGTAAAAAACTGCAAGTGCAGCCTGAACCTTTGAGTGCAATGGCTAGTCAAGCTTTATTTGAGGAAATTAAACTGTCAACAGGTGTAACACAGACGATTGAGCCTGCACCAGTTGAGAAAGTTGGGAAAAAATTGCAGGTTTCATTAGAAGCCTTAGTGATAAGTGCATCACAAACCATCCATGAAGAGCCAAGATCCGCTCCACTGGAGATAAGTCGAGCACAGTCAATTTGGGTTGAACCAGAACCGATCATCATTAAACCTCCAACTCCTGAACCAATTGTTATGGCAGCACCGCCTCCCTCTCTAGGAGATTTCAGCTGTAATCCCATTTCGATCGTGACTCAATTTAAGGAAGTTCAAGTAGCACCAGCACCACTTTCTGTAGCAAGTTCTCAAGCTGTCTATATTGAGCCTAGAGTTACAAAAAAAGACACTGCTTGTGATGCACCATTACCCCCACAAACGGCTGGAAAGAAACTTCAAGTTACACCCGATCCACTAACAGCAATGTCTACGCAGGTGACTTACGCTGAACAGAAACCTGTACCCATGGATATTAGCGCCTCCCAAACGATCTATAAGGAACCCAAACACGCACCATTAGCAATTATTAATTCTCAAGCAATATGGATAGAGCCCCAACCAGTACCAACAAGAGAATTCAGTTGCGATGCGCCGCGACCAATTGAGACTGTCGGAAAGAAGTTTCAGGTATCGCCTGAACCACTGACATCAGTCATTTCACAGTACATTTATCAGGAGCCCGTGTTGCCAAAATATGGGTTGACAGCAGTTCAAGCGGTTGTGCCACCGTTAGCAGCAAATGTCTGTCA
The DNA here is from genome assembly GCA_900708905.1 of Hymenolepis diminuta. Classification (NCBI taxonomy): domain Eukaryota; kingdom Metazoa; phylum Platyhelminthes; class Cestoda; order Cyclophyllidea; family Hymenolepididae; genus Hymenolepis; species Hymenolepis diminuta. The sequence goes on from CAADRB010000018.1 coordinate 2,107,633, forward strand.
AACTACCTTCGTGGAGCCGAGACTTGAGTTTGGAGCTGCTCAAGTGAAGTTTATCGAACCAAAACCAGAACCATTAGTAGTTGGAAGGTCCCAGTCACTGTGGGTCGAGCCAGAGCCAGTTATTATCAAGCCACCAACACCGGAACCAATAGTAATGGCTGCACCTCCCGCACCACCAACAAATGATTTCAGCTGTGGTCCCCTTCCCATTACTTCAGTTGGCAAAAAATTGCAGGTATCACTTGATTCGCTAGTCTCAACTACATCTCAAGCTATCTATGCCGAGCCGGTAGT
>CAADRB010000018.1:2110015-2172430 GCA_900708905.1 Hymenolepis diminuta
GCCACCTATGAACGAAGTGCTGTACAGTGCAGGGCTCCCGACGTGCAAGGCAAGAAACTTCAAGTATCGCCTGAACCACTGGCATTAGCTATTTTACAGTCTGTGTATTCGGAGCCAGTGTTGCCAAAATATGGGTTGACAGCAGTTCAAGCGGTTGTGCCACCGTTAGCAGCAAATGTCTGTCAAACTACCTTCGTGGAGCCGAGACTTGAGTTTGGAGCTGCTCAAGTGAAGTTTATCGAACCAAAACCAGAACCATTAGTAGTTGGAAGGTCCCAGTCACTGTGGGTCGAGCCAGAGCCAGTTATTATCAAGCCACCAACACCGGAACCAATAGTAATGGCTGCACCTCCCGCACCACCAACAAATGATTTCAGCTGTGGTCCCCTTCCCATTACTTCAGTTGGCAAAAAATTGCAGGTATCACTTGATTCGCTAGTCTCAACTACATCTCAAGCTATCTATGCCGAGCCGGTAGTAGCCACCTATGAACGAAGTGCTGTACAGTGCAGGGCACCAGGACTACCTGCCCTCAAATGCTGTTCAGTTCAGTCCAAGGCAGTTGAAATGCTGGGAAAGCAACTGCAAGTATTGCCAGATCCACTGACTGCCATTACTTCACAGACAATCCATGCTGAACCAGTTCCTGCGGCTCTAGACGTGACCCGAGTTCAAACCGTGTATGTAGAGACAACATTTGAAGTTGAAAGAGCTCAAGTACTTTGGGTGGAGCCTGAACCGATCATTATCAAACCCCCAACTCCTGAACCTACTGTTATGGCGGCACCCCCGCAACCTACGAATGAATTCAGTTGTAGTCCCCTTCAAATAGACACAGCCGGGAAAGAACTTCAAGTTTCTCCAGAACCCCTATCGAGAGCCATCGCTAGTATCACTACAGAGCCCATTCCAATGGTTACATTAAGAAGTCAGACTACCTATGTTGAAGCAGTCATGCCTACTTATGCAAGTAGTGTTGCTCAATGCGTACCTGTAGAAACCATGGGCAAGAAGCTTCAAGTTACACCACAACCTGTGACTCTCAGCATCGGTGGATCAAGTGTAATTCTAGTTGAACCAAGACGAGCTATCACCACAGCACAAACATTTGAGCAAGTTACAGTAGCAAAAACACGAGAATTCAGCTGCGGTCCTCTTCCATCTGACTCTAGTGGAAAGAAACTGCAAGTTTCACCCGAACCAATGGCTACAGCTATCATGCAATCACCAGATGCACGGTTTTCAGTGAGAAGTCAAGCGGTCCATGTTGAGGAACCATTACCTACCTGCAGTAGTTGTGCTGTCCAATGTCGACCTATTCCAACTCTTGGAAAGAAAGTGCAAGTAGCACCAGAACCTCTGACCACGACATGCATACAATTAGAGGAACCAGCAATGACGATTTACAAAACAGCTCATGTGCAAAGTAAACCTGCAGAAACCGTTGGTAAAAAGCTTCAAGTGCAACCCCTACCTCTAGCATTTGCAAATGCACAAACCACTTGGGTGGATAGAGCGAGGAGAGATGTAGGCAGTGTTACAGATGTGGTAACAACAGCACATGCGTCTATAGCACCAATAGCAATAGACCGACACGGAAAGAAACTACAAGTTACACCTGAGCCTATGGGTATCGCTATCATGCAGTCAGATCAGCCAGAACCGAGACCCAGAATTCACCACTTGACCATTGGTCGTGCAAACACAGTTAAGGAAGAAGTACGTATTGATCACAAAGGACTGCAATTCGTCCCAGAAGGCGTATCGACCGCTTCACAATTTTTGGAGGTCCAGAAACTTGATAAGAAGCTGCAAGTACAGCCTGTGGCGTTGTCTACGGCACCAGCGCAAACAATCTGGGAAGAACCAATTGTTATCAGACCTCCTTCTCCTGAGCGCATTGTCATGGCAGCTCCTCCCACGGAAAAGCCCTCTATAGAAAAAGTAAATAAGAAATTAATGGTGAGGCTACCACTAATGGAAACGACGTGTGTACAGTCAACTATAGAGGCAACGGCAAGAGTTCCGTTAAGTACCAGAGAGGTACAGGCTGATATTTCCTTACCAACGCCCATTATTAAACCTGCATCTCCCATCACACATGAATATGCAGCTCCTCCAATTATTCGGGAAACTTATGAAGCTGGAATGCAACATCAGGTTAGTATGCGAAGCGTGCGAATACAGAAAGGCGTTGGAGCATTCGAAGGCACAGCCAACATTGGTATTCAGTTTTCACCATCAGAGCCACGCAGATCGCCACCAATTACACGTGTGCGTACAGTTGAATGGGGAATTCAATTTGCTCCCACAGCGATGGTTGGAATTACTCAAACGTTGCCAATTGAAAGGGTCCCTTCACCAAGAAGGCCAGCTACATTTACAGAGAGTACTCAAACAGAAGTTCACAGAGAAGGTGAAAATCTCTTCTCCTTTACTCGTGAGACTAAAGCAAGAGTGTCAAAAGAACGCAGAGCTAGATCACAAGGTCTCATTTCATATAAGACCCAAGTATCTACTCAGTCCAGAGATCATGCTGTCAGTGTCCCTTCAATGCTTCATGTCATGGAATCGGGCGCAGAACAATACTTGTATGAACAGCAGAAAACCACCTCCACTCACATTCCTAGACGTTATGTTAGAGGAGGAGCCTTTGATAGACGCATGCGTTCATTGGATACTGTGTATGAAGATGGAAGAAACAGAACTCTGCAAGATCCATTACCAAGACACAGTGAAAGTGATCTCTATACAGATAAAGTCTATATGCGAGAGGTTTTGCGAACACAGCAACTGCAACTGGAAGAAAAAAACATGGATCATCTTCAACGAATTGTGCGGTCCATTGGTATGGAAAAAGTACAATCGATACTGAGACAGATTTGGGAGGAGACAGAAGAAGAAAATTTTGTCAGTGAGGAGATTCATGGTGGAAGATATACTCCAAGGCCATTCCCTGGTTTAGGATTCGCAGATGTGGAAACTCAGTATACAGTCCCAGCATATGGAATCGTTTGCGGGACCGATTTCAGTGTGCAGGAGGGCATGTCATACGTTCAATGGATACCACTCGCGCCAGGTCAAACCGTCCACATTGAAAGTGATGAAAGCACAGGTTATGAGGAAACTTACGACTGGGATCCATATCAGTCTTCTTGGCGTCCAAGACGAAACTTCTTCCAGTGGGTAGCTAGAACAGCCTTCGACTTTGCAACTCAAACAGAGGTAACAAAAGAAGAGGAAAACCAGTTTATTGATCGTCTATTGAGAAGTCGAGCGTTGAGTGCTTACACCAGTGATTTCGAAATGCAGCAAGCTGGACTTAAGCTTAACTATCCGGAAAGTGGAACTGTGAGTGTCGTCTCATGGAAACCTCGATACATGGATGGTGAGGATCAGTTAGACGTCGATACAATCGGTCGATTGCTGAGAGTTTCTCTTGTAGGTGCTAGAGTTCCTGGTACAGGTGAAATTATTTCAGCTGCCGACGCATTCTACAGGGGTATTCTCCGTATGGTCTATGTAGATGATAGTCGTGGTAACATTATGCCACTACCTACAGCGATAGTTACTAATGCAGTGATCGTCGAAAAGCAATATCCAAAAGGCGTTGGAATCGCATTGCACAGCACTTCACGAAGATTCCCTGTAGAATGTCAAGAGTTGTGGAGAACAGCAACACTTCGAAGGCGAACTTACCGAGTCAATTTTATCCAGAAATCCCCTGTAGAACGTGTTGATCTTTCCAGAGCATTAGATGAGGGCCTAATCGATTTAACTAGCGGAGAACTTGTAAAGATAACGCCACCAACATCGGAAGCTCAACCAGAGCCGCGAGAATCGACATTGGAAGCTGGTGAGCCAACTGCAGAAGCTCTCCAACCAGAGCGATATAGCGTACATGAAGCTATCCTCTATGACATACTCAATGTAGAACTTTTGGCTCCAGAAACTGTTATCTTCACCAGCGCTGAAATGTCTCAAGAAGGCGTAACTCGCGAAGGTGAAATGTTAACTACAAGCCCCGGTCTTGAGGAAGAAGAATCTGATATGGAAGTATAAATTTTAGCAACAACGCAAAAAATGATAACAAACTATAGAACTTTATTTGTGTGATAGGATTAACTTCAAATTTATCTTCAATTATTTGATAATGACCAATATCAACTACTGAATCAACTATTTATTATTTCAAAATATACCACTATATCTATTTATCTTCAATCATGTAAATGACATCCATTTTTCTGTTTTTTGGATGGGGTATAGAATGGAAATAGATTAAACAGAATGCTTAGTAGAAATTATTGAATTAAAGAATAGCACACGAACGCCGATTAGCAATAATCAAATTATACATAGAACAGGAATGAAGAAACGGTTTTTCGATTAGTATAAAATTGATACGAACACAGTTTAAAGAGAATGTATTCAGCTGCATGAGTGCATATATAAAGTGGATAAAGAATTACACTATTCGAAATGTCTTTTAAAAATGGCTGAAAGCGTAGTATGAGCCGTTTATTTCATTTGATTACGTTTAGACCCTTTGAGTTCTGTTAACTTAAAATTTGTACCTGTCGCATCTATGCTGTTAAAATTTCAAACTGATAACAATAATGTATGATCATATTGCCTTCTCAATCTTTGGCAGAGATGAAGTGAGGCGTTGAGACTGTTCTCGCTTGACTGAATAAAATTATCAATAAGCACTGAACATCTTAGACAAGCATTTGCTGTAATCCAAGGGATGATTCATGGTATATGAATTTGGAAAATGAGGTATCTAATTAGTATCCACAGCACAACCCGTGCCCCAAGAATCAGTTGAAGTAGGACTACCTGATACCTTGACTTTGCTACCAGCATCTTGCTAATCTCCTCTTCTTTATCCCTTAATAGTTTTTCTATTGACCGATTTCAGTTGCTTTCCATGCTTAAGAATTTTATCGCTCTAGGTAATAAAATTATATTACCTTAACATCTGATAACTCTTACTTTACTACTACGAAGTTGACTACTACCACTACGAATTTGTGGTATTACTTTCATATACCACATTCGCGTTCGAACAAACATAAGCCAGTAAAGAGATCATTTGTCGGACTGACATTGCACCATCCTAGCATGATTTAATCACAACAAACAAGTTTCAAACGGGTTAGGGTTATGCTTTATTAGCAAACACGTTACAATATCCCCATAGTAGAATACTGTATACAGATTTAAAATGACTTGGTTTGAGTCAGTATTTGTTTTGAACAGTTCGAAAAAATATGTCAACCGCATTCTGATTGTCTAAGCCTTGGCCCTAGTTGTCAAGTTAGAGATACGCCCGTAACGAGGTCAGGGTTTTGATTATCGATTTGTCCGTCACAGTAAGCGGTCTGTCTATGCTGTCTGGTGTATTATGGAATGCTGTTCCCATGAGTAAAATTAAATTCACGAAGAGCTGAAACAGCTCATCCGGTGTAAAGTGTAGTTACCCAAATTTCCATAATGAAAAATTTATAATTTAAACTGCAAACTAGATTTCCAGCTACTTACCTCTTTTACAGAGCTATTTGACTTTGATTGATGAATTAAATGAACGCTGTTTCCTGGACTTCGTGAAGCATAACTTAGAACTATTTCTGACAGAGAAGCTTGAAGGCAGAGAGGAGACATCCATTCAATACTAAACTAAAATTAGATCAATAATAAATTACACGAAACATTTAACTAAAAAACGATGACTATGTGATGGGAGTTTACACGGCCACATCTACTAGTGGATAGATAGACACACGGATAGATCAATGGGTTGAATGAGAACATTTCATCAAGAAATTTAGCACATGGGGAACCAGAGGGGAGTGTTGTCTAAGGTGAATCGAAATGAAGGTACATAGGGGAGATCGTCATACCGCAGGGTATTTCAGTTAAGGTCCAGTTGGGACGAGACAAGACAAAGCCAATACAAAGAAAAATTCTTCTATATTTAAAATGCCTTTTCACTTAGCTGCAAACGACTATAAGAAAAACCAGTGGCCTTACCAACCACTAGCCGACAGGGACTGAATACCACAGACATGAACTCATTCAAAAACGGTGGATCAAATTCTTAAAACAGGATATTGAAAAATTTGGCTACTATGATGTGATTAATACCTCTTGCAAGAAAATGGATGGCTCAATAACTTAAATAATGCAAGGTTTCCTTAAATTTTCCCATTCGACTTCCGTTTCATTCTTTATTTTGCAATTTGGCTATTTCATTTGTTTAGATCCTATCCCATAAAACGCGTAAAAGTATTTTGTATTGTCATGTTAAACGACTAGATGCTCAATAAGACAAGGCTGAAGTCAGGGTGAAGGTTTTTGAGGAGAAAATGAGCCAACTGGTTACTGCACTCGTCTGCCATATCAGAGATCATGAATCATTATCAACATGCAGGTCCGGAGCACATTGACAAAGTCGTGCGACTCAAGCAATCTAGCTAATTTATCAGTGCACTTTAATGAATGATTTCTGCCCGATTTGACTGGGCATATTTTCAGCCTTATCATTAATCAGACAATTATCAAAATTGTCGATACCTCAGTTTTTATTACTTATGACTGACTTCAAATCCAAATTTAAGAAAAGCATACTCTAGTTTTAATAGAGCTGTTAAGTTCTCGATTAGCCAATCACAAGGGCTGATAGGTCTGACTAGGTCTTCCTCTTAATGAAATCCGTAAATTTCCATTCTGAAAATGCCTAATAATCAGAGGTCAAGGGTGATGTGACATCATTTTTGTCCCTAGATAGAGTTTAAAGAGCTTATCAGGTTTGAATAATCTAAACTTGACTCGAATTAAAATAGAATTCAGAACACAAGGAAAGAGGGAATTTCGGTGCAGCTTTAATGTCATTGAGAATCCACTGTAGACATCAGAACACCGGGGATACCTGCAATTTGGTTAATCTATATATTGATTTTGCCACTCAATATTCTACGTTGACTATACCGCCGGTCATTGCAATCCATTCCATTATTATTATTTTCCCCTTAGTGTGGGTGATCCGATGAGTTAGAATCACCCCATTGAGAAAAAAGACTTTACGGACTCCCAACAAACTCGCGTGCTTCGTTTACTAAGAATAAAGCCTAACGACAACTTTTCAATATTGATAAATGTACACATTGAATAGCAACGTTTAGAAACCACTCAATTGTTATCTTGGTCTTCCCTTGATTGAAATCATTTCATCTGGTCCTCCTATTAAGAGCGTGAGGTTCAAAAAGACCTTAACCTAGTATGATCTATGTAAAAGTGGCAGTGGGTTTAAGCGTGATCCAGATTTTCATGTGAAATTGAGATCATTAGGCGGTCAAGATCATGATGTTAAAGAAAACAAACTTTTCTCTCCATGAAAACTCTTGATTGTAAAAATATTACTCACAAGGCCAGTAGCATCTCTACCATGTCAGTGACGTGATGTAAAAGCGGATATGATACCTCCAATCTCCATTTGCAGTTGAATTCTTGTGAACGTAATACATTTGCTTACTTTGATTATCGATTACGTAGACCTAATTGAATTATTCATATCATTATTATCTCATCCAAGAAGGCTTTAGTGAAGCTACTAAACAAGAGCGAAAATTTGCAGCTCCAACTCCCTTTTGCATTTATGGTCCTTAATCCTATCTGTTATTTTGAAAGGAATGCGAATAGTAGTCCAAGCTAATTTCATCTAATCTAATTCAAATGCTAGAGCGTGGGGTTTAAAACAAGGATTGATAGCATCAAATTCTCATATACGTAAGATTCTGTACATTTTTTTGATGGAATAGATTGAATCAACTCACTGAGATGTGCAAATGCCTGTTTGGACTCTTTGTTCAGCCATCCAAGCCAATATCGCTTCAATTCGTTTCGAACTGAGTTATCCCAAAGTCATATGTTTAAGGCTTGGATGCATGCACCTGCGCAAAAAGCACGAAAATGATAAAAAATATTTTCGCCCCAGAGCATTTTTGATCAAATTAAATTATTAACCAAGTACATAAGAGTTAAATGAAAGCACACGTGCAACAATTAACTTCATGCTTGTTTCAATAGACTTTGAGAGATAATGATCATGTTCATGTCAATCGAAAACTCTTAGCCAATAGTTGGAATGTGTAATTAGGATTTTGCATGCTTACTGAACATTTAAATATGATGTTCCTTCATTTCAAGCAGTGCATTTGTCATTACCGTAATTGTAATGCAAAACTGAACATAATTTCTTTGTAAAACAAATCTCCGACACTTCAATAATCGAGAATGTTATTAACTTTGTACTCGCTAATTTTCAGTAAGGAATAGATTATGGTACGCTAAATGGCGAGGTGTGATTAGGTAATTTCTATCAGACATTCTAACATTAATTAACCGGTTATTATTAGAGAATCATTATTCAAATTGAGTTTCTACATTTTGTTCCAACAATCAACTGTATGGATATGGAATGGACACCTATGCAGTTCGACATAACTGTATTCTTCTTGCGTTACCGAAAGAATCTAAAGCATATTTTCACTAAAACAGAAATGGATAAAATCCTTTACACCAGAAAAGGGCTTTTAGGGTTAGCATCAACCAACTTATTATCCTTAAGTGTCTAAAATCAGAGATGTTTAGAGACATCAAAATCTATTCGTGTTGAAATTAAATAGTGGATAATTAGCTATATTACCCACATCTACTATTCGATAAGAAGAAATTTTTACATTGTAGGTTTTCTCATCAATTTTGTGTGAAAAAGTACTTTCGAAAAAACAGGGGGCTGAATATACATGACACACACAATATTGATACGCCCTTCATAACAAAGTGCCATTCAATTTAATGTGTAATGAAATTTGCAATAATTGCAAATTCCACCAAATATACGTGTTCCCAGACTTTTAATATCATTAATCGTAATCAAATATATTCGTCGTTTTCTGCCAAATTATAAGACTACTGAGGATGAAATAAATAAATTATGCTTATTCTTCGTTTCATTCAGAGTTAGTTCACTTTTTCAGAGTAAAGCACTTTCAAGATAAGGGCATAAAGTTTATAGAGCGAAGAAAAACTATCTGAGAGTGGTCCACAGAATGCAACAAGGCATCATCTGATCTATAGAAGAGAGATTTATTGAAGCTTGGCATGCACAGATTGTGTTCAATGCCAGAGCTCAAAATACTGACTCTATCAATGGCATTAAACCGCTATCAGTCATCAACCTCATCTTCAATCTCACAACCCCGGATCTTGATGCGTCGCTAAAACGCAGACGATCACACCAGTTAGAGGTCAAAGGGTCAACTCTTACGAGAAATAAAATTTATGTAGAAAAGATATTTAGGAATCAATCTCGTGCATCGATGGTTGCTCTCTAGCGGTCCATATTTTGAGGCACTGCCAATAAGATAGAGTTAACAGCACTAAATAAATACACATGCATTTATTTCTCAATTTGATTAAGGTAGTTTTGCAGCAAACTCCGGTTTTTTCTGCCCTGTTTTTTCAATCTATTAGTTCTGTTAATGTCTGCAATGACTCATTTACTACAGTTTTGAATTCATATTTATTGGAGATCATCGATTTTACGAAAAAGCAAAATCATTTCGTATTTAAAAAATAGAAGAACCAACAAAATATGAACAGAAAACATAAACAATTATTTTTCCTCAAGCATCATTTTGCATATGCCATCGAGATTTGCCGAAAAATTTTTTAATCTAGTTTTTTTCCTTCTCCACAGTCTTTAAGTGATTTACCTTTTCTACGTTATCTAGCACCTACATTGTGAATTCCACTCCCCATAGAATCGAAATTCAAGCTCACTGGTTACAAATTTGTCGCCTTCCCGTTCCCTAATAAATCACTCTCTCATCTACTCCATCTCGATCCTCTCTTATGGAAGCTGAGTTTCTGCTGTTGGAAAGTGTACCACATTAGTTAATTTATTTAATTTTACATTGGACACTGATTTTCATCTCTTATAAACTTATTAAGGGGTAAGAAAAAACCCTTTTCACTTGGTCCTGCAAAAAAATATCGATTGATTATAACTGCCACCACTTCGTGACCTAGTGCCAACAATACCACATGATCCACTTTGTCATTTTATGAAATACTTACAAGGCAGGAGTTGACATACTGGATTATTTTATTACTACCTATAGCGACGCAAAATTTACAGATATTAATTAAAGGGAATCGTCTAAATATGAAGGAATTTCAAAGTAGTTCAGATGGTATTGGAGGGCGGGTAAATTATAAACGTCGAGAAGGTAAGAAAGAATTCTACTTCCTGTAAGCTCCTGATTTTTCAAGTTGATTACCATGTCAGTTTTAAATTTCCCCAGGTTATTTTGTCACACTCTCGCACTTTCTCCCGATGGAAAATTTGGATGAAAAACAAATAAATGTGGTTTAATAGCGAATATCTCTTTCATAGCAGCCATCCACCCAGCATCTCTCATTATTAACCTGCTAAATTAAGCAAAATACAGCTTAACTGTAATTCATGTCTTAATCATAATTCCTAAATTTTATTCTATATGAAATTTGGTCATTAAATCAATCATTTTTTATAAGAAGATTCTCAAAAGGTGAGAAAAAGCAGAAATTATCGAATGAAGTAGAAAATTGGTAAGTTTAAATTAATCAAAAAACCATGATCTCTGTCTACTCCTTGAGAGATTTAGAGAGTGGCATGTCTAAGACGTGATCACGAAAAGAAGCGAGTGCGTAAACTTTCAGGCAGTGAAAAGTCTTGGAGCTACTGTACTAAGCTCCGGTTCCTACGGGATCACAAAAGAGATATTTGCTCTTCACATTCAGAATCATGAAATATCACATTTCTTTTCCTTATTTAATGTATCATTGAAATTTTCACTCGTATTATCTACATGCATCTCGGTCGATCACTTTGATATAATTTTATTCATTGTCTTGAAATTTTGCAGAACTCTCGCTTGGTTTGACAATGTAGATACTGACTCTCCAGAAGCTTTAAATCTATCTTCACCGATTTCTGAGGAAAGCCATTACGATGTGATATTTAACCTGGACGGAGTTTTCTAATCCATATTTCTTAAACACTTTTGTCCATTTCAAACATCAGAAATCATAGTAAATTATTTTGAGCATAGTACAGAGAAATATTCAATAATTATCATCGAATTAACTTTAAAAATCATACAATTAGGTGGTTCTGAGAAGAACGTAAATCCTGATCTTTGATGAGCACAATCCATCGTCGTTGGATATCTGCCTTCTTTAGTCCTTTATTTTGAAAAAATTATAGAAGTGGGTAAAAAAAAGCGTCTTTCAGTTCAATCAGTAATTAAATTTAGAATCCATCCATGCATTTTAATCAGAAGATACGAAGGATCTACCGATAATTACGGAATTTCAACTTTTATCCCATGCCTTCATCTCTGGAACTGCTAATAAACTTAAAATTACTCAAATTAGCGTCAATCATTCTAACTGAATTTGCTGCATTCCTAGGTAATAAGTTGGGAATAAAACAATCAAGGCTGAAGTTATCTTTTTGCTACTGCGCTCCATTCAATTGATACACTAAATATTTACCTTTTTTCTAAAGATTAGTTCAGTTCTACCAAATTTTTCCCATGGAAAGAGTGTAAAAAGGGTAGTGAATCTCTGATGCTGATATTTCTCAAATGTCTATCAAATAATTATAAAAGGTATAAATGTCATTAAAACCAAATTTCTAAAAGTCGAAATGAAATAATACTTTTTCAACATTCGATTTAAAACTCCTTATGACATTTTAGAAATGGCGGCTCCAGCTTAACCTCTTTACCCACTAGTATAGTAATATTGGAAAGAATATTGGCACAGGAGGAATATCTTCACACTTCCAGCGGAGAAATCTGTATCTGGAATTTTTTCTCAGGCATTAAATATTTATATAAACCAACATTCAGCGACAAATCTCAATCTTGCAGCCACCTGCAATCTTCAGTCAAGGTCATCTGAAGTAAAGGTTATTCCAAAGTTACGATTTAGACAAGAGGTATATAGCTTTCAAAATTACATTTACAGAGAGAAAGCATTCAGTTTCGGTTGAGGCCTCTTTATCCATATAGAGTTCATTCCTTTAAATCTTTGAAAGTACTCAAGTGGAATTTAACCTATAAGGCAAAATCATGTACATCGAAGAAGGTCCTTAAGGGTTTGGACCGAAAGCCACAGGTATTATTCAATAAATCAGTTATTGCTAATTGTTTACACTTAAGTGTAATATAATTTAGACAGAAAAATCTTTACGATATTAGATTAAACAGACGAGATTAGTACTCAATAACAATTCTGGGAAAGTAACGAAATACTTTTCACCGATATAAAACTTCAAGAAAACTTCAGCGAAGAGGCATAAAATTCGTTTGGCTTAATCTAGTAATTGGATTAATCCCCTTCAATGTAGTATTGCGCAATAAGAAACATATATTCGTCGTAAAAGACAACTTATCCCCGGACCAACGAAGATCCTGGGTCAACTTGAATGCATTTATGAAAATTTGATCTTTGATGGATCATTTCTGAAATGTTTTCAATGGAGTTTGAGTAATTTAATGATAGCAGAGTATTCTGAAGATAATTCATTTTTAAAAATACAAATTTTAAATAGGAGAAAGCAATAAATCCCCATATGTAGGCTTTTTGTGGTGGAAATTATATTTTATTTGTTTCCACAATACTCCTCAAGAACCCAGAACTCAGTAAAAACACAATATCTTGTGAAGCTTAATTACAACATTATTTGTCCATATTAAAAGATACAATATTAAATATTGCTCAACAAAACCATGAATAAAATATGTAGAGTCGTTAATTTTCCTTTTCTTGGATAAATTCTATTCATTAATATTCAGTGGGAATTGCAAATCATAAGAGTGAAAACGAAGAAAGAACAACAAGTAACTGGAGAAGCGGTGGTTTCAATTTATTTCAAATCTGGAACTTGTTTATATCAAATTACTTATGTTTTTGCAGTTGGCTCATAACACCTCATAGCAACTCATAGCAAATATGGATATTTTCGGCTGATAAACATGATTTTCACTAATTCCACGGTGCGGAATCGCGATTTCTGTGTTTCAGTTTACCCATTGTACGAATACGATACATTTAGCTTCACAATGCATCACATTTTGTTTTACGTCTTGTCCTGTTCTAATATTGGTACTTGAGTGTTCTTATGGAGATTAGAATAATTATAAAATATGGTGCAATTATTGAAATATGGAATCTTGAATTAAAACTTAACTCACTAAAGGTTGAAAAGTGGCGGTCATGTGTAAGTGGAAGAAATGTATTGATCTTCCTCCAAGCATTGTTTTACTTCTTTTCAAGCTCACTGCTGAAACACGTAATAATATTTTTAATTTCTCCAACTGATACTCTTCTCTCTTCCTCTAGGATAGTCCAATATACCAGAGATCCAACTTAAATCTTTCGCTCCCATTTTTTGCCCAAGAACAATTAAATCAATAATTCTATTGTAAACTACTTATAAATATTACCTAATTGTTAAATTTTACTACAAGCCATAATGGATGTTTCTCAGTAATGTGAGTAAAATCTTGTCTGTTCAGTAATTCCGAGTTGTAGAGCTCTAAAATTTGAGCAACTTGGAATGCAAATAAAGATATAATAATTCTCTTAGCCTCTAATAAGAACGGCAAAGAAATAACTGTAAGTATAATTAGGTAGGATTATTAAAATAATTTTACTGTTGAAATTACTGCCACTTAAGAATTACATGATCAAAAAATTTTGGCGTTGTCTTCCGAAAGAGTAAGGAATCAATGACAGCGAAGTGATTATGTTAGCATCCATATTACTTTGTTTTATTGTAAAATTTCCTTTAAATTCTACAGTTAAATATAACGCAAATACGAAATTTATCTAAACATTTGGAATCTTATAGCCCATAAAACCAACTTCACCTTGTAGTATGCACATGTGGCCTTTAGCTTTGTTTAACCCAACTGTCACATTGGACCACACCAATATGTGATTCGTTTTCCGATTGACCAATAGATGGCCCTGTTACGCATAAACAAAGTCAATCTGCTAGCTTTCTATTCCACTCTCACATGCACGCAGTTTTTACGTGTAACCCAGCTGTCCAAATCCATCTATCCATGCCTTACTTTCTGTTCTATCTCCTTCCTAATGCAATCGTCCAACAAATCTCCGGTCCATTTCAACATATCTTTCTTCTGATAATTAGAAAGGTTTTTGTATCCTTTTAGTCCCAACTCATTCAGATAATGAAAGCAGTTTAAAGCGCTACCTTAGCCTTATAAGCGAAATTTCCAAGAATCGCATTGTTTTTCTATTTGAGACAATTAAGAATTTCATGTTTCATTTGTTATATTTAATTGCGTTCACTACACTATTATAAAGCATAATCTCTAACATACGAATTTCGATAGCTCCTTTACTCTTCGTGCTTAATATTATTGTTATTAACAAGGGAATTCATCGGGAAATTTTTGAAATTAACACAGTCGCCATTCTTTGATAATTAGCTAGGACCTGTAATCTTGGGGAAAATTTTGTGTTCATAGTGTAGCAGTATAAATATACTTTCATAATAATAAAATATTATCATATCCAACTTCAAATGGTTAGATTACTTTGACAAGTGATACACCATAAATCTATGCTGAGGCATATATTCATGGAAATATCGGAACTAGACGCAATAAATACATTTTTGTTGGAGACCATTTGTTTGATTCATTTATTTAAAATTATGTTATAGTTAGAACAACTAGACAAAAATGTTTTATTTTTCCTAAGCCATTAGGTTGCAATTTGTCATTTTTAGTCATTACTAACTTTCTGATACGAACTTTAACCACAAAATATAAACCAAAGCAGACAAATATAATAAACCAGTCAGGTAGTTTTAAGCACTGATGACAAAATTAAATTAACCGATCCAAAAGATCGATTGATTTTGGTTTTGGGAAAAAAATGCTCAAATAATTTTCTCCAATTAGTTTTCCAAATAGCACACTTAAAGGAAAAGGTTGAGAGAACGCACAAAATTCGTTTGGCTTGGTGAATTAATTGGATTAGTTTCATGACACGAATTGCGTATACAGCTGTAAGTTTTTATGCTTGTGGCGACGAAAAATTAACCACATTAGAAATATGAGCTCTTTTGAATAATCTGACTCTGAACCTATAATCCGACTCAAGTAACATATTTAAGCACGTTTTGCTGAGATAGAATAAAAAAGTCATTGGGATTCTATTTAGAGAGACAAGATTAAATATAGCAACAAAATAATAATAACAACTGATACTGAAGTGAGTTTTTGATATATTTTATCAAGCCAAAACGGCAAAGTGACGGTCTGTACGATGAAACTACCATCACTTAGTGAAGGAATGTGGCAGGGTTTCTCATAAGGTGATTTGACAATTGTTTGATATGAATCTGATGAAACAAAGCTTGCGGTTACAATGCTTGTGTTTGATCTCGGGACGATCAATTCTCTCAGATTACCTCTAGGTCGTCCATCAACCTTATCGATATGCAGGCACATGCCGCTCCTAATTTCTTGACGGGACATAACTGTTATCAATTTTTTGATCCCCAAATGCCAATAGTATGAAAAAGACTTGTATTCATTTGTTAAAGGGAATAAAAAGTCTTTATTATGAAACAACATACAGAAAGGCCAGGTAATATGGAGTCACTAAGTCCATAATATGTTTGAAAGATTGAAATAAGGACCAAGAAGTAAAATAATTACAAAGTGTGAGAGGAAGCGACCATCTTGCCTCAATGACCTCAATCCTCCATCTAGAATGAGCGGCATGCAGTTGAGTATATGGTATTATCTGTCATCTTATGTTTAGCTGATATTTTAACTCCGTTGGCAGGTGTGTGGGCTTCTCTTTGGCTAAATAATACTGCAAGCCTACTTCTAACATTCACATTTAGTTAATAAAGTATGTTGGTTGTAATTCTGCTCCTATTTTATCTCCATCTCAGGTGTGGGTAAACTACGGCCTATAAGTATTTAGTGGACAGATAAATCATAGCGACAGAAATAGGCATTAAAATAGGGTAGAAGAGTCTTACTTTACAAAATTTTCATTACAATAAATGAGTACCGCCGTAGTAATGGATCTGAAAATTCGAAAATAGATGTCTAAATCAGAGGACACGAAATCAAGCTGACCCAGTGCACATCCAGTGATCTGAGTTGCTAACCGCACTGGCTAATTCTGATCAACAAAACATGGCGACAGAATGCGGGTTTCTAGTAAGAGGGGCCCCGATGCATCCTCTTCCCATCCAAGTCGGGTGCTATTAGAACTGTAAAAATCTACGGAGATCACAAGAATCAGGTTGCAAAAAATATTCTTTAATTTGACAAAGCTGGAAATATATGAACTGAGGTCAGGGCGGGTTCAATAAACTCAATAACCCACCGTGATAACATTTGAAATAGAATTAGAATCCATTCTTGGTGATTTTCTGGGCAGAATTTGACCTGTATCATACCTGTTCTTTGGTCAGAAAATATGCATATAATTAATTTACATGTCAGGAACGTAGAAAACTTCAATATTGCTCCTGAGTATAAGTTCAGCCATTACAATCACACTTGAATATTTTATTAGAAACAAAAGCATGGATTATTATTCGTGAGGAGGCTATAATTAACCTAAACAGAGAATACTCGGTTTTAGTATTGGCAATTATTTTAATGGTTATTTTGACTGTTAAAAGGCTCTTTTCATCAGGTGTTTAAGAAATATGTATTCACAAAAGCTTACTTTGTAGACTGATATACTGAGAGGGTGATTAAGGTTATGATAGTAGCAACATGACTAATAAGGAGAGATTTATTATAACAGCATAGCATTTTATCATTCTTTAGCAACATGGATCTATTTATGATTTACTACACACGGAGAGACAAAACATTTTTAAACTTTTCGTTAGGTGAAAATATCTGATACTAGCAGATAGTACGACCTAGCAATGTTTGATTTAGCAGAGCACACTACAGTTTAATCAAGGCAAACAACATATTGCATTCTTATAAAGTTGTAAATTAACAGAAATAAAACGTAGTAACTTACAATTAATGAAGTTGTAAGATAACTATGGATCATGTTTCTGATGGAAATATGTGATGAAATGTCTTAATACAAAACATGATTTCATCAGCCTTATTTCAGTTTCTTCTGTTAAACCAAACTCGAGGCATTTACAGTTCATATACCCTTTGACAGGAATGCCACTACACTTGTGCTTCGTAAGAAACGAGTTAAACAATGAAGAAATCGGAATTTGAAGTAGCATCCTGGTTAGTGTTTGAACATTTGGCATTCTATTTTAATTAAAAAGGAGTACAGTTTCATACTAACCCAATTCGAAAATTAATGAAAAATTCAAAAGCACTTTACTGATGACTAATGGAAAGGAATGGTGCGAAATTCTCATGCAAAGAACGAATTTGAAAGCGCGACTTCCCATTGAATAAAACAATAGAAGAGAAAAACTGATTCTTGTAAAATCATCTGATACTATTACAAAAACGCCGTTTACTTAAAACCACTATACGTTACTTGCATCATGCGGTTGTTGATTATAAATAATGATATCGATAAAATAAAATTTATACTACCATGGCTAATGATTGTATCTATTATATTGAATATATGACACTTATACGCATTTGTACATTTGTAAGAAAGTCTTCACGAAAGTCTCGCAATTTCATGAAAAGGACGAAAATTAAAATCTCTCTACCTTTCTGTCTTATCATAACATGGTAATGGAGGAAAAATCCATGGTTGAAAAGAGCTAGGGTAACATCGGCCAGTGTCGGCAAAATCTCCTATTCTTGTATTTTCTTAGGCAAAATCTATTGTATGACCTGAATATTTAGGAAAAAGTAGGCAAAAAGTTATTAAAATCGCTTTGACAAACCACTATTCGTTATCAATCCTCCGACTATCAATGTTTACCGCTCTTTATCTCCACTTATGAAAGGAATACATATCTAACCCTTAAACCTGGAGTTGCGCTAGTGAGACTAGCAATGCATTGAGAATTATGTACATAAATCCCATCGATAACATGTATTGACTACATCAAATGTTAGCATAACACTTCAGTTACCACTTCGGGAAACACTTTATAGCGGGAAGGAACCAATGGGAGTTTATCATATGGCCAGACAATGAGAAGATGGATATCACGGAGCATTTTTTTGCGGTTAGTAATAATATTGCTTTAAGAAAGTTTCAGTAAGAGCCCAGAAATGTACATCAGGGGCACATTAGTCTGCGAAATTAGAGGTGTCATGTTCGATTTCCATTGGCGCGCATCCAACGAGTGGAATGGCCAACTCTACTGACAAAGTCTGACTAATATAGAGGGTGACAGAATTCGAGTCTCACAGTAGGAAGGTTCCACGATACCAATCTCTACCAAAGATGAGTATTGGTAAGTGCTCTTCTAAGTAGGTTTCGACAATAATTTTACACACTTCCAGGAAAACTTTTGAGGAAATCCATTAAGAAAAAAGACGAATCCCAGAAAATACTAAAAACATTTGAATCAGCAACAGATACAAACTCTACTCTTTTTTTCGTGTCATCGCTATGCAAATCTCAGAAAGAAGGTTTGAAGTGGTATGGGAACATGCGTAATATCCAGTACTGAGAATTTTGTTTTCCTAATAAGAGAGGAATAGCGAATTCGCAAATTATTGCTGGTATATTTTGATCCATGCAGTCTCTTCGGGCTGTGAATATTTCCATTTTTTTCTAAATGTTAGATAAACGAACATAATTTACCTTCTTATCCATATAAATTGTGCCGTACCAATCTTGTTGGTGGTAAAGGATACATTGTCAGAACATTAATTATTACTCGAACGCTATTAGATTAAAAATATTCACCTCAGATACAAGCTGTTAAAGAGGAAATAGGAAATACATTAATTCTTCTAATACTTAAGCTGCCGAATATATGATTTCGTGAAAGTTCAAGATCGTTCTACTAACTAGCAGGAAAATATTTTGCTGAATTTGACCTTCGGAGCTACATATTGTAAGAAGATCTGGAAAAGAATTCCAAATGTACTAAAGGTTATTTCAAAGTCTCACGGACGTCTCAAACGTACAAAAATGTAAAAACTATACATCTTTCGTCCAATTCGACATCACTTCTCGATTTCACTCACCTCTAAAGTAGTTGCATCATTGTGGTGAAATCGGTAAAATTCATCAACCTGAGGAGGTTATTAAACAAACTGATGAATTAAATAATGATGATAGCGATTAAAGCAATTATTTTCCGGGATAAAGATGAGAATTTTTGTATAATCGTTGCATTGTGAATTTCAGTATTAATTCTAATCATTTCGTCAGCATAATATTGCAAAACTAGAGATAGAATAAACAGCTCAACTGCTAGTCACTTTCCTCTGGGAAAATACGATGATTATATAATAATAAAAAAATAATTCATGGAAGTAATAACAAAACGATTGATTGGTGTTTGAGGCGTTGTGGAAAGCATGTTGGCAATAATTTTCGGTTCAGTTATCTAGAAATACTGTGTTACTTTAAGTGAACTCTATCGATTTCTGTTTCATTTGAAATGTCTTAGCAAGTCTCTGTTACCTACACTAACTGGCTGCAAGAATTTAAAAATGTGGGAAGATCATGTAAGCTAGTATTATCTTACCTTCTCACCTTTGTGAGGGAAAATGAGTTGAAATGGTAAGACTGATCATTATCATTATTAAATAATCAGTCGGTGAACATAGCTATCAATAGCAAGAATATTCTCAGTTATCCAAGTTATGAGTCATGAAACTTAAATTTCGGAACGTGGAGCAGTGAATTATTCATTAAATAAATATTGTGCAACCCAAATCTAAAGATCATTTGAAGCATCACCCTTTTGATAATCTGACTATTCTCAGCATCATTTTTCTCGCCTCCCTATTGAATTTTAATTTCACTTAATACTACACGATGAAAAAATGTAAATTTTTTCCTTAACCATGGGCTTAAATATTAAAAATATTAAAAATTAATAGGAAAATAATCATTGGCAAGTTTTTTCCACTTGTAGATGTTATTCCTTCAAATTCAGTGCAGATAGTATAAATAGGTAAATATTCGCATGCTTTTCTAGATTTCAAGCAACCTAGCTACCGTCGAATTATACTATCACTTATTGGCGATGTAGATTAAATTTGAATATATGATAAATTATAAAAGATAAAAATATGTTCTCTTTTCTTAATAATCAAGGAAACTATTTAAACTATCTAAGTACAATTTGTGCCACCCTTTCCCATCATTTTTTAAAAGCGGACCCGTACATTGATCACTGATTTACACTTGCACTCCTCCGTTAGGACTTGGCTCAACTTCCCGCGTTATCCATTTCCAGGATGTACTTTAAACATTCAGTTTTCTATCTTCCTCTCTCATTATTTCAGACTCCACCAACCTTTTTTATTCTTATTTGTTAAAGAGCGTTGTCATCTTTAAACCTCTGAGAAGATCCTTGGATGTGTAAGTTGGTTTACCGCAGAATAACGGAGTCGCATCCCCATAAAAATCTTAGCCACTTATGGGGTTACATGTAGGTCGAAATGCGGTACGAACTCAAACCGCAATTACATTTTCATACACTTAACTAATCTATGTCATATGACATTTTAGCACGCATCTCAAGCAGATCTTTTATTAAATCAACGAAAACCGTTTATCTATGCACTCATTTTATCTCGGTACTACCAATGGTTAAAATTCCAATATTCATAAGCATTTATTACGTTGGTTAGACTTGATAATAAATTATATGAAGTGATTCTAAGACCCCATGACCAATAAAAATTTAAAATCTCTGAATGAATAATTAGGTTACACAAATCCCAGATACCTGAAGCCCTCTAATTGATCAAAGACTTGATTACTGACACCACTATTAGAGAGTGACTCACAAATATGTGCAGGATGAACGGCAAGCCACCTACCCATGTATCTGATTGATTCTTATCACCTTTATTTTTAGGTGGGTGTGGACTTATCAGGCTTATCTCAAATGAGCCATTACCTCGTGACCAAGGAGGATTGCGCAAGCCGCGGATAACTGGTAGAAGACACTATTTTTATGCACTTTAATACTAGCTGAAAGTGAACACGATAATGAAGTAATGAAGAAGAGAGTGATGTAATCACCTAATTTTTTCGTCTTGAGAAATGTGAGATGCAAACATTATTCTGGTATCAAAAAAATGAAGCTGAAATGCGAAATATGTGCCGGAAAGCTACAAGCACTTCCAAACCGTAATTCATGAAAACTAGTTTAATCGCTCCTAATTGTCTTGAAAATGAATCAGCCAACATTACCTACTCAATTGTTCAAAACGTGAAAAGGACGAAGAGTTGCATTGAGATCTTTGGTATTCAAGAAGCATTTCTTTTTAATTCACTTTCCTTATTCTTTGGTAAATGTTGAAGGGTAACTCTCATTGCATTTCCAGAATTTCTTTTTATTCGCATTCCGTTTGACAATTCGTCCATGAAGTTGGAGTGACGTCCTTTATATCCCTATGACGCATGACCCATATCTGCCACGTCCAAACGCGCCCTTCCTGTAACCGCTTCGCTTCACCTGAAAAGCACTCTGCGCTCATGTTCTCACGCGTCCTTATCCCAGTGACTCATAGAGCTTCCACAAAATAACAACACACGCCTGTCAGTTAACGGTTCCTACGCTTCCTGCTCATCTCCTCTCTTCCTCAGCACGCTTCCCTCTCTATCTCTCTCTTTGTCTTTCGTTTCAAACCCGTTGTGGTTCCCTTGAGTACATTTTTGGCCTAATCAATTTTTGGTGCTCTGCTTTAAAATTGTTGTTAGCTCTTACTCAACCAGCTACAAATTGCTGACTGTTATTACTGTTGTTATTTGATGGCTGTGAACCATTATTTGTTATCTAAACTCCAGCAATGTAGTAATGAAAACTTTACATTGTTAAGCGCAAATCATACTTTAATATACCAGTTGGTTATTTTTGTCTTTTATTTGGATAAAATATGTAAAACGTACACTTTTATTTATCTACATTGGCCACTCGCGGCACATGATTAGAGTTTTCTTCTTTTTCTAGAATATTCCCAGCACAAACCTAGAATTCCGGGATGTCAAAATCCCATCATCCTAGACCAATAAAACTTACCGACCTCATCATACCCTAATTCAGAAGGTTGTGAAGTGTTTGAATGTGTCTATTCAAGTAAGGTTTGAGTGTCTGTTTCACATCGTTTTAACTCAAACAAATGGGGAGTCTCGACACTTCAGTGCGTCAGTATGTATAAGTCCAATTCCATTGGGGGTAAGCGCTTTCCAATACTCAGTGAGATACTATACTGAAACTTCTGTAATGGAAAATCAGAATTCAAAACGCTAATCTTTTTCGCCTCTTCCGATAGATTTGCATCGATGAGTATCGATTAATTTGTAGACGTGCATGTTGACTTCCACACCACAGTCAAAATTTCGACTGGTAGCAAATCATTTCCATTCATATTAATATAATGCGCGCAAAAGTGTTACATAATCGCGATTTTTGTTTTATTGATATCAGGTAATCTTCATTATGGTAAATCGGATTTTTGGTTTGAGGCAATCTTATTTTAGGCTTCAGATATTTCAATCATAAATACTATCAATGACTAAAAATATTATTAACGTATGTGGAATAACTTTCTGATCGAACATAATCAAGATAAATACTGGTATCTGATGATTGAGTTATGGTGTGAAATCACTTACATCACCTGTCCATACCAGAGATATTTCCTCGGGATTCCAGAATTACATTGTGGTCTTATTGAAATACAAATATACTGAGAACGCACACACTGTGAAATTCACTCTCTAAGCTGCCATGAGAATAATCTGGTAACGGGAATTTCTTCACATCAGGATTTTTTTATAAGTATCAGTTCACACATGAGGAGTAATGGACGCTAAGCAAAAGAAAACACCAGAGTACTAGTAATCGTAACTCTCATCTTCACAGGATAAGTCTTAGCAATTTCCAGCAAATGTGTGCGACGAGTGGAATGTAAAATACTAAGGCCAATTGGATGGTGTTCAATAAAAAAGTTTGTTTGGTGTCTGAGCCAAGATTTTGAATATTACGTATTGAATCCGTAGGATTGGTTTAAAGAATTTATCGTCGACGAGAAGATTATGAGATAGACCAATCTAAAAATTTGATTATTTAAATTAAAATCTACAGCCATTGTTGGAGCGTTAGATATGTCCCTTCTTCTGTTGACTAGAATGTTAACTGAATAACTGGGTAGACATAAGGGCCATTAAAGCCAAGTAGCAAATTTCAAATGCAGAAGGGAGATTTGACATTTTAACACCATAGACACAACCATGAGACTTTGTAGGGCATTGCATATCGCTAATTTTTGAGAAAATTAACAGTTACTGTCAAAGAGGAGGAGAAATACAGTGAATTCTAAGTTCGTTGCAGAACATAAGTCCGAAATACCTCCAAAAACGATACAAAAGATAGCTGTTTTAACTCACACTTATTCCTGCTGTAAAATGTGGCTGTCCATTTTGTCGTTTTAAATGCCTAGTTTCTGCCGCTATGATCTAGGTTCTGAACTAGAGGTCTCTGGGCTGCAGTTGGCTGAGATCATCAGACGGAGAAACGATAGAAGTGCCGTTATTTTAAGATTTTTAAATTTTACTGGGGCAATTTATTGGAATATTACACATTTTTATGTGAATGGCGTTTATTGACCGCATCGCTAACAGTTATTATTCAGACTTAATGTTAAGATGTCAAAACCAACGTGGGCCAACTTATTTATGACGATGAACGAATTAAAGACTACCTGTGGAATTTCTCGCTCACAGATAATGCATAGACTCTATGACCTTATTTATGGTGAGGTAAATTGCACCATTACTTTAAAAAAATAATTAAATCCTACCTTTCCTTTGGAAAAGTTTCTAAAGTTACTAATTCTGAGATGAAGATAGATACAGGAACGATTCCTAAACAGCCCGACACATCATTCTCCAGATAAGAAATAGTTGATTACCGGCTACAGTTTTACTATGCTATTTTCTCCCCTGTTTTCACTGATCAAGGGATATATATATCAGATCAGTATTTTCTCAGATAATTCAATTTATTGACAAAAATTAATCGATATCACTGTTACTCTTAAGAGAACATTTGGTTTTTTAATACCAAGCATTTGATTATCTTCATAAGGTATGTTAAAAAGAACTGGAAAATGTTCGATAAAGCCTTCTTATCAGGAAATAAACTTGCCAATTTCGTAAGGAGAAATTGTAAATGTTTTAACAATTTCGAATTCGTGACTGGTATGGCAGATCCACTCATCGCGGTTTTCAAAAAAATCTCAACTAACTTTATATCACAATCGTATTTTGTTCTGGTTAAAATAGTGCAACTGTCATCCTTGCAAACATGTTTCATCTTAGCAAAATCTAGAAGCATTTAAAGCAGATTAAGGCGATCGATATGTGAAAGAATTGTGCTTTCTAAACTTAAGATATAAAGTATTAAAGGAGCAGATTTAAAGCCCGTGTTTGACTAATAAAAATATAAACTTATGGTCTGATGACTGATATTTGAATATCTTGAAATAAAACGATCCCAGCGAAAGAAAATATAAGTTATATCAGTTGCATCCATATTACATTAAATAAATTAATTAGAGATTTTCAGTATGGATCGTGTAAGCAGTCTTTTCTCTGTTATAACCATGCACGAAGACATTAAAAAAAGACTGAGCTCTGAAACATTATGAGGTTGTGAGTCTTAACAACGACCGATTCGGCATTAGTCGCAATGTTTGACGAATATACATATTATAGGAAGAGTTTAGTATTTTTTCAAAATCACTTTATGCTTTTAGCACAGAATTCAGGGTAATATTGTTAATAAACATAGCGAATTGTGATATTTGAATAGGACGAAAGGTTAATCGTTTAATATTGATTGTCAATGAACTAATTACAAGTTAAGTGTAGCTATGAAAATATGGGCAGCTAATGCAATAAGTTGAAATAAATTTGATTTTCTCCGACGGAAATTCTCAAATTCGGATATCAAAAGACATCTCTGAGTTTTACTCCAACCAGATATTTTGAAAATTCACAGCTGAAATTAAGACTTTAAAAAGTGAAATCAATAGTGCAATTCATAAATGCGCTCCAAAGCCTAATGAGAGTTTAATACCCACCCCCCTCCCTCCCATCTTTTTGTGGAATAGCTAACTTTTGACTCTACTCGAAAAGATACGAGATACTGTCGATGAAGAAATAGTAACATTTTATATCGATAATTTTTAAGACCATTTGAGAGTCAACTTAAGTCATTCTAACCTATTATTGTTTGAAAACTACATAAAAGGCTATCCTATAAATATGTGGATATTTTAAAATTTATTAGCAAACGATTTAGAACGGATTTATGGAATAAATTATTGCGTAAAACTCATTAATACAAAACTTACTGTCATTAAAATACGTAATGCAGTGCTATTTTACGCGATCTAACTTTCAAAAATGAGTCCTATGTCGATCAATTATTACTTGCGCCGAAGAAAAATCTTTACTTCTCATAAACCGAAAAGTCTTTTTTTCCAGATAAATTCACTTTTGACAGTCATACATCAGATCTCCTAACTCGTATCATTGACACGAATTTTAGCTAATCACACTTATCAACAGCATACTTAATAAAATGTGTACAAGAAAGCAAGACTCTACGGATTTCTTATCTATAACTTTAAAGATTGGTATGACCTCATCATTCGTTCTTTCGAAATTAGTACATTTATAATATAATCCTTTACATTTTATCAGATGAAATCGAATAAATTTTTGCAATTCGGAATTAATAATTTTCGAACTAATACAGATTCTCATTCCTGATAACTTTATCATAAGACTAACTTCTGATACAGAGGGGTAAATGCACTTCACACTAGCACTTTTCTATTTTTAGCATTTTATATTCTAGCATTAAACGACCATAATTATCCAATAAGGGATTGCTTACTTGCATAATATTGCTCTATTAAGTATCAAAGATAACTCGTGGCCTCCCAAAGGCAAAACTACTCAGAGCTATAATGGGCAGTTTTCAGTTATGGTGTTAGTCTCGTAAATCCACCACCCTTAGACGTCACTCACAAGTGTGCTAATCATAACCCAAAGAAATCACCTCCTTAGCACCTAACAGACAGATTTCATTGAAATCACAAATATCAAATGCTTCAAGTGCCAAAAACACGCTTGGTTTGAGAAAAAGTGCTTGTGCAGTCTGTTTCCAAGATTGTGCGTTTCACATAAGTGCTGTACTGGACTCCCAGAGCAGCACGTTCTTTCCAATACCTAGATTAGAGTCGAGAGAGTACGAAATTAAGGTCTTTGGGTTATGTAACATGGAGTCGATGGAGAAGCAGTCGTGTGCACTGATTGAGTGCTACTCATTTATAAGCATATTCTCAATGCACATAACAACAGTTGGGTTAATGACGATCATATCAGATCACCACATTGTATGTGCGTTTTAATTTATGCATATTTTCTTATCCTCGTCTAAGTACCCTCGCTCTTTCTCGCGATTTACTCAGTTGGATCGTCTCAATCCACATGACTTAATTCTTATTATTTGAAAGAAGCACTAATGAACTGTTTAAACTCGATACCTCTTCAGACACTTCGCTAAAATAGCAAAATAAAACACGATTAACTAGTCTTCTTCACTTCCATATTCACATAAATATGGAGCTAACTCATTTTAACAATGGCCCTATCATAGTTGGGACTTTGGCGTTTTCAATGATACTTTCTGTGATGTGTGGAAAAACCGCAAATCGGAGAACTTTATTTTGAAAACTTGATCTCTTTAAAGCTCTAGATGTGATTATTGCCTCTTTTTCATACAAAACTTCATATCTTGAGGTAGTTTGAGAGCACGCTGTTTGGTGATTTGATAATAATTGTGCTAGATGCCAATTTTTAAATGGAAAATTTCCGTCATTTATGTTTCAATAATATCACTTTTCAAGAATCTTTTCGTAGCTATCTGAGGACATAAAAAAGCATACACCTGATTTTATCAAGTTCAAACGTTAGTTGGTGGCGGTTTCATGATCGTAGTAAGCTCAAAATAAACAGAGCAATTGAAGAACTAGACCACATTCATCGTTGTTAATTGTTGCTCTGCCGTAAATAAATTTCTGTTTCTAAAACAAAGTTTCTTGGTTATTTAGCATGTAATCAAGGTAGATTGGGAGGCGATTGTAATTAGAGATGACTGCTGTCAAACGTTTACAAATCAAAGTGGAGTGGTTTCAAATAAAATCATTATGTATTTAACTCACCCAAAAGTGTGTCGTTTTTGCGCGACAGAATTACCTGATAGTTGGTCACATGTGGGAAAAGAAACTATTTCGTTAATAATTTGGGAATCAATGACATCAAAAGCTTTGCGTCCTGGATACAGGCAAATTAAAGATAAACAATCCAGAACACTGAATGAGTGACAATGGAAGTTGGATTTTCTTCTGGAAAGTAATGAGGAAGATGCAAACTCATTATAGTATACCTTCGTCAGTTCCATCTCGAGAAGGCGGAATTCCATAGAAAAATCTCTTGAAATCAATATTTATACTAGTCCCGATTGCATACAGAATCGTGGAAACCAATAAGAATAAGATTTCATTTATGACCGTATTTGAAATATCTCAAAATGTAAACCTCTGATCTTATTTAATTAAGACGCTTTACGCAAATTTAACCATTTCTAGTGGCTTCAAACGCTATTTTTCCGAATGTCTCATTGAGACCACCTGTGGGATCGTTCAGTTATTCAGGAAGAAAAGTGAAATCAGTTCTGCCATATTTTACCTTCAAACATGAATCATATGAAGAAATCTTGGAGTAGCAGCACTTTTTCCGGGTACAAAGACCATATCGACAGAAAATAGACTTCCTAGAGCTGTAACAGTGCAGAATAGTCTTATTTGACAAAATTAATGAAAGACGAAGGCGATTAAGCAGTTATCTAACAGAATGTTATCTTCATTCTCGACATTAAAGGAAATGTCAGTCCATCTCCGTGAGACACTTGAGGAAAATACATCAAATGCTTAAGGAATTATTTTGTCGCTTTAAACAAATACCTGGAAAAAATGCGAGAAAATGTGCAATGAATAGGAGAAAATATCAAATTCCGTAGACCAAACTCCTCACTCCCCTTTGAATGAAAAGTTGAAGCCGTGAAATAAATTCAAATTTTATGGAAACACAAGGAAGTAATACAGTAGCTATTTAGATATACGTGCAAAAATGGCAGAGAAAGTGAATGTTAAAATATATTTGATCTCGACATATAAGCATGACGAATATCGATGAGTGAACATTAATAAATGACAAAATCAATTCAAGCAGATAATTTTTCAGGCCTAGTAGCATAAAATAGAATAATAATTGATTATTAATTAGAGATAAAAGGATTAGAATAGGAAGAAATAACCCAATATATGGAGCTTCATACTGACGATCGGAGCCATAGGAGCTTAATAACAACAAAGACACGATGGCGATTACAACTACTTATTGATTTAAGATAGAAGATTGATGCTTTTTCTGTAAAATGTCGATTGATAGGTTTTATTCAGTTGTGATAATTAATTGAGTACTATTATGCTAACTCGAAGTTTGCATCAGAACTTACAAGTGTTGATAAATCTCAAAATTATTTACAAAAGCGTTTTCCAATGCTCATTTCGAGTAGAGGAATAACATCAGAGAGAAACTAAAATTCTGCTGCCCTCTCTATTAGCCAAACTTAATCAGTGCGATTGGTCATCGAACTTGTGATATATGGTGAACGATTTTGTTAATTGCTGCATTTAGAAGAACTCCTTGCCAATATTATTTTCGAATTCTAAAATTCATACTTTCGAACTTCTAAGCCTTCAGTAGTAGGTATATTCGGAAGTTGGCTTAAGTGTATACGGTAACATAAAAGCTCGCCCTATCTGGTTGTATTCCACGACTAAGATTAGGGTTGCTGGGGCATCTCTCTTGGAAGTGAGACAAGAAGATTTGGAGTAACTTCCGTTTCTACTCAGATAACCCAAGGTTTCAAAGTAAAAGTGCTTGCAGAATATGAACTTCGTTTCGTATTTAATTAAGAATGAGAGGGAATGTACTTTAATGGTGTGGATTGGTAAATTAAACGCAGGATGACTGTGAACAAGCAAGACAACATTTCCTCAAGTTTGAATCTGCAAACTCATGTCCGCATATGATAAATCTACCTTATGACAAAGGCCGATTTAGGAGAAAATTGAAGGAAACTGTCTCCTACAGTAGCAGTCTATTAAAGCTGTCTATTATTATATAGGATGCCTACAATATTTAGCTGTCAACCGGAAGTTGAAAGGTAGAACACTTCTGTGTAGCGAGACTGACAATAATTTGATAAAATGATCACGGCAAAATCTAACATTGCGTACCGCTAATAGTGCGCCAAAAACAGAAGTCGAAAATTTTTGGTGAACAGTAGAGTAGCCAATATTTCGGAATCGGTGTTTGAGCAAATCCTTTCCTGGAAATGAGCTTCCACTGCCTCTCCTCAGAGACAGTCCGCCAGCTGTTTCCAAATATTTTCATTTAACATTTTTGTATTATTTGCATTTGTGTGAGTAACGACTACAAAGCTATCATTTTACTTCGAAACTTCATTCTTAAAAAGCAAATTTTTCCATTTTTATCTGGATTAAAGTTAATTTAATACAATAATGTTCCTAAAATCGTTTTCACTTGCAACACAATGCACATAATTGGTAATTTCCTGAAAAATCTCATTTAGACCTATCTTGTCCGATTGAATCACATACAAACGCTGTTCTTCGCTGCCCTAGCTATCAGATTACAATATTATATATCGCGTTGAAGCTCAAGAAATTGATCAATTATCTGAAAACGATCAGTTTCCCTCGATAAAATAAAAAGCAAAAAAATCTTTTGGTGAATTTCTTTCGTATTAATGACTGATTCAAGTAGTGCATATCAAAAATAACATAAATATAGCTTCATGTACTATCGTCATTTTAAGGTCGAGGATGATCATTAAAATGCTATTTGAATCGAAGTATCTTTTTCGCTAGTGGAAAAGAGCCGTGAGTAGTACCAATTTATGACTTTAGTGGGGCCTTATCGTCTGCGTAGTTGCCTGTAACCGAGTGCCAACAAATTCTTCTCCATCGCAAGCCGAAATTCTGGGTCAAATCGACGTTCTGTCGCGTGCAAGCAATCACCTACAGTATACTCACGCAGCGTCAGCCCACTCTGCACACTGTTGTGAAATGCGCGCGTCAATCGATGAGCCAATGAGAGCGCGACACGGAGATTAATGTAGTTAGTGCGAGATGAGGCTCATTCATTCGGTCCCACTTGAGCCAATTCGTGTACTAGGACTTCTCATACTTACGCACACGTCTAATAAATATCAACTTTTCTAAAGAGGCTAGTGTCTTCTCAGACAAGAACCTCTTTGACAAGGAATTTATATTCTTTTTTCGAAACCTCTTTCGGTTTTCTTCACACTTTTACACGTTAATAACTACTCCTTTTGCTACACCTGCTGAGGATATTTCTAGGATTTTATTTTTCGCACTGGTGTGAATAAAAAAACATGGCTGTTCATCACGGTGGTACGTTCTTCAAGTTATATTATTCTTTATCTTATCATTCTCTTTAATTTTAACCAAATCAATCATCCTTGATTCACATGCTTGTATTTTTAATTGAAATTAAATTGATCGATGGAAAAGCACTAGAATTTCCCTCTGAGACAAAATGAATTTCTCATTGTTTGTTAAATTTCTTAGGAAATTTACACAAAAATAAGTTGTAGCCATTTTAAAATAAAATAGATATTGTAAACTCAAAATAGTTTTATCATGTAGTTTATGTAGACCTTTTAACCTTCATGAGAGAATTTCCAGATAAGAGAATTTCTTAGGCTTTTTTCTGGATTAAACAAACTCTAACCTGGCGGTTTTTGTCCACAGCGGTCTAAATGTCGTATTCTTTAATTTAAACGAGCGCTAAATTAAATACGAAGGTAGCACTTATTAATAATCGCCAACTTCGCAGCATAAGAGTAATTTTATTCAAAATATTATGAATACTCAGAATCCATGAAGATCTTAGATATCTACGAAATAAGGTAAAATTTAGTTTCATTATT
The DNA here is from genome assembly GCA_900708905.1 of Hymenolepis diminuta. NCBI lineage: Eukaryota > Metazoa > Platyhelminthes > Cestoda > Cyclophyllidea > Hymenolepididae > Hymenolepis > Hymenolepis diminuta. The sequence goes on from CAADRB010000018.1 coordinate 2,141,406, forward strand.
CTCACAACCATCGGTTTGTTATGTGCTCGTTTTTTTGCAAATTAATCCCAAGTTAAAGGGTTTTGCAGCTCCGAATATGTGAAAAATATCGTCTTCCACTTAAAACAAATGGGGAATTTCCTTTAGGAAATCGTGTATCAAGTGAATTTTATTAGTACCTCTGTCTATCTAACAATATACACTAAGGTCATTTCCAGACCGATTAAGATCCCGTGATAGTAAAACATTTGCCTAATAGGAATAAAGAGAATGACTTTGCCGCTCCTGATGCTGATGATGACGTAAGAAAGAGAAGGGTGGAAAGCGATGCAAATAGAAAATAAGTAATGGTAGATTGGATCAGTCATGTGTGTTAGAAGGGCGAATGACAGGAGTTGGGGCTTGTGCGGTGTTATATGCAAATTATGTACTCTCTAGGTGTTCAGATGTGTTGCGTATTGGCAAGCAGGCCAATTTACACACCACATCAACCTAACCCAACCCCTGTGTTTGTGTGCACACAACGAGCCATGCTCACACGCACTTAGGTTCACAAGAGAGAATGCGTTTATTTGCTTTGAGATCGATCTCTCTCTATCCTTCTTCTTATTCTTCATCATCATAATTAAGTTGAAAAACACACCTAAGACTGGACAAAACTATACGTAATATTTAATTATAAGTATCTAATCTGTATCAAATTTTGTCAACAGTATATCCAGTTTTTTGGAGATTCCCACTTTTTACTTGATAATATCAGATTCTGAGAAAACTTGACAATGATATAATAGATTGATAAACTAAAGAGAAATCAGTCTTGAAAGTTGGGTCCAGATGAATGAGTCTAAGGTCTCTTTCCCTTAGCTATTTCACTCATTTGAGTGATACTGAATAAATGCCAATTTTCATCTCTTTAGATAATAAAGTGATTGAAAAGACGTTAACGGACTACAGGGTAAGTGGCAATTGCCCTTTTACTTGGAAAAAGTAGCAGTTTCAATAAGTTCTTAATGAGATTATTTCGTCGTTTATTTCTTGGTGTAGCTTAAAGCCCAGGAGATGAACGTAGGCGTGAATTACATGGCTTTGGACGAGGAGCGCAGACGTCAAGAATTACTTCTTCGTGAATTGCGAGAAATTGAGGAAGAGATTGCATCTCCGAATCTTCGTGGCTCAAAACTGCCCAGTTTGGCTTCAGTTGTCGGGGTGAGTAATACCTTTGAACGTCAGATTTCTGCTCACAATTTCTCTGAATTACACACTTGAATTGTTTAAATATTTGAAATATTGTGAGGTATTTCTTGTGAAAATGTAACAATGTGGATTTGCGTTTTAAACATTTAGATTTATGTGAAATTGTTACTAGTTTCAACCTTCCAAGAAACCAATTAAATTATCTATCTACTTTGTTATAAACGGTCCCTGCTATATTATAAGTATATATATATATGTGTGTGTGTTTTCTCTGGCTTTTAAACTCTCACGATTTTTATGAAGAGGGGCAATTGATAAATAGAAGCGTTTTTAGCACTAATATATTCACAATTTTAAACCATATTTATGAGTAGATGCATTTAAATACTCGAGCTCAAGCACGATATAAAAATCTTTGTGATTTATTTCCTTTTAGACTGAGTTGAGCCACAATTCTAAGTGTCTTCAATATCTGGCCGGAATATCGGAACTCGAACGAAGTATCGGTGATATGACTACTCATTTCACCGAACGCTCAGTTGAACTCAGTGATCCCAACGCTTTGAGCAAAGATGTCGTAACCTTTAAGGTAAGCCTAATTAATTCTTGCTAATTATTTCAACTGTGCCTCAAGTATTGAGGAGGGCAGCTACAGATAATGCAGTCTAAAAGCACGCTCATTGAGCTTTGGTACTCTGATGCGCTTATTCTTAAGCCCCTTGAAATGCCCTCTTAAATTATTTCAAGTGTATCATACGTGGTGCGGTTCATTCTTTCTCTCTTGTGCCTTTAATGCAATTGATTTTCACACCGTGTTGATGTGATTTACATATTTTCTCCTACTTCTATAGACCCTTACCGAAAACGTAAAGAGTTGTTGGTCATATGTCGATCAACTAGCAACCTTGGCCCAAATTCACTTGAAAGCTTCCTCTGAGTACCATCAAGTAAGTGGGCTTGGACTCTTCCACAGTAATTTCAACCCTCTGTTCAAAAACAGTAATAACGATATATGTGTATTTTTAGTTCTTCCATGAAGCAAATGAGATCGAAGCTAAATTGGAAAAGCAACTAGCTGATGCTCAGAAGGCCCTTAAGTCCGCAACAGAACGACGATCACATAAAGAGGCGACAAAAATGGCCACCGAAATCAACGTAAGTCAAAAGGAGCCTTAAAGTCTCTTAATTTTCTAAAACATAATAAACATTTTCCGAATATCTAGGAGCAACTTAATGTAATGCGAAGTCTTTGGCAACGAAGCATGAAACTGGTGAAGAGAAGCGAGATGATAGTTCCTATTCGTCTCCGAATGGGAGGTGTCTCAAAAGGTATGGCTATTGGAGATCCCAGCAATCGTCCTGTAATGGTGAGAGCTTTGGTAAGTCTCACCGGACCTGACTACAAAATCCAAAAGGGTGAAATTCTTCGTTTGATGGACAATCATCAGGATTCGCATCTCTGGAGAGTCCGAACATCCACAGGAACTGTTGAAGTCCCCGGTGTTTGCTTATGGCTTATGAACTCTGACACAGAAGCTATCGATCAAGCAATTGGGTAAGTCGAAATCTTGTTAGTCTTTTACTCAAAATAGCTCTCAAATAAATAATCTCTATTTCTCCATATCTCTATTAACAGCATAAAACAAAGATGCAAAAAGACCTGGTTAGAAATCATCAATCTGATACGTCTCCGGCTCTATGAAGTGTACTTCGATCTATTGGAGCAGTTTAATTCACAAGAAGTAAGTTAAATAACCACGCCTGAAGCTATTGAAATCCTTCGACTAAATATAAATTAACAATGTATTTTAAAAGGTAATTTGCTCCCATGAAGAGGCTCTGAATTTACTGTTCGACGATCTTAAAAATCTTCTCATTACCCCAGTTGGACAAGATGGACGACTCAAGTCAAACCTGGATACTTTTCGTCGGAGGGTTATCATTACAAAAAGTTTGTTATTGGGTCTTATAAGTTTCGCACACCTTTTAAATCCCTATCTAATTTACATCCCCTTTTTTAAATTCAGGACTTGAGCGATTGCAGTCGGGTGATATTAATCTGAGAGAATCTGACATCGTTCAGATACGATCCCCATTACTACGTTTGCATGATCACATTATAGCCGCAAATCAAATGCAACAAGATATGAAAAGGCTAAACGATCACATCACTGAGTACCTTTCCCAGGTTGAGGATGATCAAAAGCAGATTGAGAACAATCTCGAACAACTGAAGTAAGTAATCGCATATTTTCTAAGAGTGTACAAGCAAGTGATGCAAATTACCCCTTAACTTTATTTGATTTTAGTCGAATGACCAGAATGAGTGAGCAGCAGTTGAAAGACATGATGCGGAAACTTGATAAAATGAGGGATAAAAGTCTCTACACTCAACCCACGGCTCGTTTAAAGGTTGAACCACTGTTTGAGGCTCAAGAAAGGTTGCCGAAACAAAAACGCAGTCGCAGTCAACCACGAATGTCTGTCCTGAATGCTGTTTCAAGCTCATCCTCGTCAGATAGTGAGACATCAGCTAATCTTTATGTTCGGAACGGTTTAGGGAGGCGAGCGAAGAGTCATATAGGGCAGCGGGATGCAGTGGTGCAAATAGGCTACAAGAGCAAGAATGCTGAGGCTCAAAATTTGAATGGAAAAAGTGATGCACCTAGAGCGTACTCCCAAAGTGATAAGTCTGTTCAACTTGTTCCCGCAGCACCTTTGCAACGATCTGCGCAAACACAAATTGGATATAGCGTGAATACAGGAGGCGTCCAAGTTGATGCATCTTCTATGGAGGCTTATAATATGGAACTGAAGAGGAATAGACGTTCGAGAAGCATGACTTCTAGTTCGGAGGAGGATGAGCCGCAAGACTATATTTCACAAGTTCCTACTGGTGGTCTCCAAATTGTGGAAAAGACCAAACGGAAGCATCGCACAAGAAAATCGCCTTCAGATGTAATTCTGGTTCATAGTTCAACACAATTAGGCATTGCTACAAATGACAAGGCTTTGAGTCCAGTGAGAGAGATTGACAGACCACAAGCATGCCCAACATGTCAGCGAAGGAGCCTCATGGTATCTCAGACTCAAATAGGTCCGCTTTATAGTGGTTCAGAGAGGTATCAAGATTATCCTCTTCATGATGTGAAGTCAGAAAAGGGCCCACATCATCGTATCAACAAGAAGGTACAGAGTGGGTATCCCTGTCTAACAGATAGGGCTAATCTCTACTGCCAGTGTGATGTTCTTGGACCTGAAAGAATGATTGAAGAAATGGAAACGGAATCCGTGATCTATCAAACGCCATTATCTACAGATAAGCGCAAGAAGATGGACACCTACGCTCAAGTTGGTGTCCTCTACTCTAACGCCCGGCAACAGGCACAACCTCTATTAACTGACACGATTTCATCATCAACTCAAGTTGGAATGCTCTATGAAGGTCCGCAACGACGAACTGGACATGCCCAAGTTCAGCAGAGAAGCTTGACTGATCTGAGCTCTGCTGAAACGATGACTGAAACTGTTCCGATTGAAAAAGACAGATATGTAACTGCTGTGTCAATGAAACCTAATGCTTCTAGTTCAGCTACGCAAATTGGTACTCTCCTAATGGGAACTTCGGTGCAGATGCAAGGTGTGGAGAAAGGTTGCTCAGATTCCAATGTTCAAGTTGGGAAGATTTATTTACAGAAGGAATATGCGGGATTAAATGTTGAGAATAACGTAGAGCAGGTGGTTCCAAATGTGCAGCAAGCTGAATATGCTTCATCACCTAGGAAACTCCCAACAGGAATGTCTGTTCAAGTTATGCGTGAGCAGTGTGATACCACTACACAGATATCGGGCCTTTTAACGCATAATGAGGTACAAACCTGTGAAACCAACTTGCGAACACATGATCTCCAAGTATACAATGCAGACATACATAAACCAAAGCGTGCATCTTCAGTGCCGTCCGTTCAATATTCATCAGAAACACAAATTGGTCCTATGGTTATGCACGAAAGCCTGAGTCCTATTGGTGATTATATGAAGACGGTAAAAGCAACAGAGGTGCTCAGCGTACAGGCCGTGCCCAAGTCGACGAAGCATAAACGCATCCAGTCATGTGGCGTACCTTCGTCTCGAAATGTTGAAATACAAATTGGTCAATTACTCCAAGAGTCAGCAACACAATCGATAGTAGAGAGTTATGATAATACGCACATCTCTCCGACTCTTCTGGCAGTTCAACAGAAAGCCATCTCGTTGCCTAATGTAGGTGTTGCTGAAGCTCAAGTTCAACCAGACGTACGCGGAAAGAAGTTACAAGTTTCAATTGCTATGGGTGAGCCCAGTGCCGGGAAAAAAAACAAGAAACTGCAAGTTAGCGTTGACACATTGAAACAGATGTACGATGTACAAGTTGAAACGCTACCAATGGAGCAGAAAGAACACTTTGATGTCAGCTGTGACACACAGATTCTACCTTCAAAGGTTCCCAAAAAGGTGCAGGTATCCTTGATGGATTTATCAGGCATTCCGATGATTTCAAACGAGCAGCCAGTCTACTCTATGCCTCCAACGAATATAGATAAATTGGAAAGTGCTCCTGGTGTAGCAGTGTACTCCGTTCCACCAATCGGTGTCTCAGATACAGCTTGTGAACCAATATCTAGTACGCAGTACTACGACGCGCAGTGTCAATGCCAGAATTTAATACAAACGCCACCTCCGGTTAAAGTAGAGATGGCTGATAGCGCGAATGATCCCATCAACATTATCCGCACTGTCGGCAAGAAACTTCAAGTTGAAATCGGCAAGCCAGTTGTTGAAACTCCCCCAGTGCCGAAAACGACTGTGGACACAATGTGTGAAGCTATGGCCTCAAGAGATATGTATGACGCCAGTCTACAAGTAGCAATCATAGAAAAGCAGCCTTTGATAGAACTTGAGAGAAGTCAAATTCCAGTTTTCTCTGCTCCACCACTTAAAGCAGCCACACCTCCAAAGACTGAATGCTGTGATACAGGAAACGATCCCATAGGCATTACTCAAGCGTACGACAGTTTCACGCAGTCTGAAAAAGTGACCGGTATCGGCAAAAAGCTCCAAGTAGCCATCGAATTCGAGCAACCACATTATGAAATAACTACCCAGCAGACGTATTTCGATGATACTATTTCAGTACAACAACCAGCCATAATGCAGCCAGTATATTCAGCACCGCCACAACCAAAACTAGAGACGGAAGATAGGGCTTGTGAACCCACGCCGCCATCTATGGCATTCGATGCAAGTGTGCAGGTCGCAGAGGTAGAAAAACCCACCAGAAACATCGTTGGCAAGAAGCTTCAAGTGTCTCTTCCTGGATTCGACAAATCTGCTCAGACAGAAGAGGTAGAGAAGCCGAAAGTAGCGGCAATGGGCAAGAAGCTTCAAGTCACACCCCCTGCACTGTCCTTGGAGAGTACACAAACGATCTTCATAGAACCAGAAGTATTATATGTTGAGCAAGAAAGCAAAGAATATTCTGCACCTCCCGTTATGACACCGCCAAAAGTACAAACAGACGACAGAGCATGCGATGCTCTAGAAATGCTACAAGTCTTTGATGCTGGCGTTCAGGTAGTAAGTATTCAGGATCAACCACGTCCTACCGTTGTTGACAAGAAACTGCAAGTCAATTCTGAACCCCTGGCCATTATGAGCTCTCTAGGAGATTGCAGACAGATTCCAGTTCTTGAAGTCTCCGTAATCCAGTCATCTCAAGCACCAGTTGAGCCACAACCCATCCAAGTACAAGCAATGGCTAGAGAATATGCCGCGCCACCACCAACAGTTCAAAAGGAGGATAGGGCTTGTGATGCAGTTAAACGTATAGATAACTTTGATGCCAGCGTCCAAGCTGTAGGAGCAGGGGAACCAAAGCCAATGATGATAGGCAAGATGCTACAAATCTCCCCAACCCCTCTTGATACTGTCAACGTTCAAACGGTCTATGAAGAGCTACCACCACAAGTGATCCAGATTGAACAGTTGAACAAGGAATTTGCAGCACCCCCAGCTAAGCCTCAAGTCTATGATGCGGCTACCCAAGCAATTGAAGAGAAACCACATTTAATTTTGAGGGTCCAGAAAATGCAAACATCTTTGCCGACTACTAAAATGATTGATCAGTCCGCTAATGCTTTAGAACAAGCACTTTCATTTGATGTCAGTGTTCAGGTCGCAGACGCCCCGAAGCCGACTATAAAGAGCAAAAATCTCCAAGTATCTTCTTCTTCATTCACCTCTGTGAAGCCGCAACTTGATGATAAAATCCTACAGATTTCTCCCGTACCATTGGAAGACACGCTTATTCAAAGCACTCTTGCACCACTGAAGGAAACCGTAGTTGCGTCGGCTCCAAAAGTGCAAACTTTCAATAAGGAATGTGAGGCTGCCATGAAAGTGCCAAGCTTTGATGCTGAGGTACAGTTCTCGGAAGTAGTTCCAGTACTTGGCAAGAAACTGCAAGTTTCACTGCCTCTCCTAGAAACCACGATGATTCAGTCCGATTTCCCTGTGGAAGTGAAAACACCTGTGGTACCCGTCGAGAAAGCTCCCGTTGTGTTTGCCGCTCCACCGACACCGATAAAAATCATAACGACAGATTCATCATGTGATCCAATTCAAGCTAGTCAAACCTTCGATGCAATTACACAATCAAGTCCCGTAACTTTTGCTGAAGCAGTAGCAAAACCACAAATGATCGGCAAGAAACTGCAAGTTGATTTGATCCCCAATTTGACAGAGAAGGTAATTCAGTCAACTATTGAATCAGAACTAGACGTCATCACGTCCCAGACGGTAACAATAACGATTGAAAAGCCTAGAATGGAAAATGAGTTCACCCAAGCAGACTATGTGCCACAGCCTGAAAAGCGCGTGATGTTTGGCAAGAAGATGCAAGTTGATCTTAGACCAAATATGGAAGATGCTGTGGCTCAGACTGAATCATCTGCTATTGAAGCTCCCGTAATTGAGAAGGCACCTGCAATAGCTCAGCCTGTTTATTCAGCTCCACTTATTTCAAACTTAGATACAATGACAATGCAGACTCCTAAATACATTCCTGAGGTATCCTACGTCCAATCGTCGGCTCAAGAACCAAAGCCTAATTATCAAGAGGACGGTTGTGATCCTTTGCCAACTCCAGCTAGCGATGCTTTCACGCAGTCAGAGGTAATGAGACAAGAATCATCAGTTCCTGTAATCGCTCAGCAAGTCTCCTTAGTTCAGGAATCTGCACCACCTATGAAACCAAAGTCACATGATGTGAGTTGCGATCCAATACCGGAAGTGCCGAAATTTGGTAAACAAATGCAAGTTACGCCTCTTTCATTAGAGGTTGGACAGGGTCAAACTTTCTGTCAAGAAGTTGAATTAGCACCAGTTATGCCAAAACGTGAATCAAACAGAGATGAAACAACACAGAGCGATCCTATCGTTACCTACGGCAAGAAGATGCAAGTCACTCCTCCAGCTATGGAGGTTCATGTATGTCAAACAGTGTCTCCAACCGAACCATCGCCTGTGATTTCAGCTGTTGAAGCGGCTCCTGTCGTAGAAAAAGTGTGTGAACCCATGCTAAAAACACCAAAAGATGATTTCTCTGTACAGGTTGACACTCCAGCTGCCAAACCTCCGAGCCGCAGTGTCAGAATTCAAAAAGGTGTTGGTGTCTTCGAAGGAACACGTGCAATGGGCACACAATTTGCTGCTCCAGAACCTAGACGCTCGCCACTGTCCCCTGTTCTCACGAGACCTATTGGAATTGAATGGGGCGTGCAGGTTGAACCTGTCAAAATGTCTGGAGTAACACAAACTCCACCCTTGGAAACACCAAAATTATATGCTGAGCCTAGACCTGATATGTTCTCACAGTCGACTCAAGCTGAATTGTTCGTTGAACCCGTTAAACCCATTGCTGGACCAGAGGTATTTGTTTCTGCCCCAGTTCCACCAAGACAACCGGAGAATCTGTTCTCCTTTGTCCGAGAAACTAAAGCAAAGGTCACTGGAAGAAGGGCTAGGTCAGGATCGTCAGGTTTGATTCCTTATAAGACGCAAGTTAATCAAGCAAATAACCTTTCTGTGAGTGTTCCTGCAATGCTCAACATTAAAACGGATATGGCAAGTCCTGCAACAGTTACCGATGGCTGGGGATATTCAAATCGTACTACCACTTCTCAAGTACCTCGTCGATATGCTAGTCGATTTAGGTCCATTCCCAAGAGTGGTTCTTATGACAGAAGAAATAAATCAATGGAGAACATTTATGTAAGAGGATCACGAACTCTACCTCGCCATTTCATTAGTGATTCTGATCTTGCTATGGAAAACAGATGGCTACAACAGCAATTCGAGATGGAACAACGATGTGAAGAATGCATTGCTCAATGTGTTCGCTTGATCGGATTCGATAAGGTTGCACAAATGGTTATGGATACAAGGTTACCGGGAGAAGTTAGTCCGTTTGATGATCTAGAAAGCTACCAAGCGAGGAGAAGGCGATTACAGAATGCTCGAACGCAGTACACTTCAACAACTCCACTGGCATGTCCATATTGCTATGATGGAGGCGAGAGTCATATAAATGGCAGACCAAGATGGCCATCAGGCGCGGGTGAAGAAGAATTCTTCAGTGGAGACGATAGATACGAATGGGACACTATGCGATCCTATGGGTCTGCTAGGCGTGGCACCTACAAATGGATTACAAGAACGCCTACGATGGATTATATGCAGACAGAACCGACAAGTGAGGAAGTTGATCAACTCATGAAGAGTCGTGCTCTCTGTGCTTATTGCAGTGACTACGAACTGCAACAAAGTGGAATCAACGCAAACTTTGAAGAGAACGCTGCATTCACTTTCGTGGCTTGGAAGACGAATCATGAAGGTGACGAGAAACTAGAATTAGATACCATTGGTCGCTTACTCAAGCTCACAATGGTTGGAGCGCGAATACCAGGTACTGGAGAGGTGATCTCCGCAGCAGATGCATTCTACCGCGGCATTTTGCGAGTTATCTACATGGATGATGAACGAGGTATCATACTTCCACTAACAACAGCTATTAATGCTAATGCTGTTATAGTGGAGAAGCGGTTCTCCAGTGGTGTTGGTATTACTTTCCACTCACCTCGTAAGTGTCCGATTGAGTGTACAGCTGTTTGGCAAACCCCCAACATGCGACGAAGAACATATCGGGTAAACTACATACGTGTGAGTGATGCGGAACGTATTCCAGTAAGCAGAGCCTTAGAAGAGGGTATAATTGACAAATACAGCGGTGAAATTGTCCGTGTACGAGCACCGAATTCATTCGAAATGGGCGATACTCTTCTACAAATGCGTGAATCTAGTGTAGGCACGGGTGAAACCATGGAGAGGAAGCAACATCCGGAAAGGTTCAACATTCGCGAGGCTATCCTAAACGACATCATTAGTGTGGATCTTATCCAGCCTGAAATCATCTTACTGCCAAGTTCTGGAGTGGCTTCCGTGACTCCAGGTGGTGGAAGAAGGGATGAGGATGGATCTATAGGAAGTGAAATCAGTTCAGACTTGGAAGTTTAGGGCGGCTAGTTACTATAGAAATTACTGTATTAGAATTGTTTCTAATTTTCATGCACACAGTTTACAAAGGAAAAATATTTCTACACGATATCCTACCTTAAAACAATTTCCCTCCAGTATGCATTAATCTGCGTGGATTTCACTTGTGCACACCGCTTTCTTCCTCTTATCTCGACAACTCCTAACCTGGTGATTTTCCTCAACTCTGATTTATCCTCTTATGTACGACTTTTGAAGAAACTGTTTAATACTTTTCTTTTGTGAAATATCCCTTTCATACCCTAATATACCTGCAAATTATCATTGGGCTGATTGAATAGTTTATATAAATACGATGATTATTATTGAGGTGAACTGAGGGTGTAAAATTCAACTCTCTTTGTTTAATTTAAACTTGATTAAGGACATGTTCTTACCAAGCCAGTCATTGCAAATAAATTGTCAGGCATCATTTAGCAGCTGAAGGCAGCTGTCTGTGTATTCCTTTATCTGTCCTCTTGACCGTTAATTGACCAATCAGTTAATTTTGCCATAGGCAATTCATTCCTTATTTCATTTCGCTTTCACATTATTGATTATCGAAGTTTAGGGCAATTATAACCATTGAACAGTGAATCGAAAAGTGATAGTTTTAAATGTTGAATTAAACCGACAGGAAGCAGAGACTGTATTCTTTTAAGATTGACTGTTGGGAAACGAGCTATCATCGGATCGGTGACAGCTTGCCCATTCGTCTCGCCTAGGCTATCAAGATTTCATGAGATGATTAAGCTCACGCACATCTTAGCATTGGAGATAATCTGTGGATGTGTATTATCCATCCTGGGCAAAACATATACTCTTCACTTTAATTTCTCGATCAGATTTTTCATAAAGGAAGTGTGTTTGAGTTTAGTACAGCTTGATTATACTTGTCTGCAGATATAAGTGTATTGTTTCTTTGCTTAGCAAGAATGCAAGCATATACTTGACCTCATTTCTTATGTACGAAGTACAGGTCAACTCTAAAGCAGACAGGGTGTTTGAAAACAGTTCACTACAACGTCCTGCGATCATTCAAATGTTCATGAGGCAGTTAAGTTGATGGCACACCATGAAGTTCAAAAATCAAATGTTTGAATGGCAAGATATAAAAAAATCAAAAGAGACATGCATATTCAGATTGATGCAAGTAACGCCCAACATTGTCGTGGGAAACTCACGACCATGGATTCCATAATGGAGTACCAAGCAGTTTATATACGAATATGAAACAAAGTTTCATGCTGTGCCTGTTTTTCTCATGCTTTTATTAAAGGTATTCAAGAATTCTTAAAATAAACTCAAATAATGGAAGCCAGTTGACTTAGGCGAAACGCTTAACTTTTTTCGTAAAATTAAGTTGATTGACTAGTGAACTTAGTATTTAGTATCAATTGGAATGTAAAATTATTTTAATTTTGACGTTTATGAGAGCTTTTAAGTAAATTTTAGGTACCTGAAGCAAACACAACAAGATTAAATATCATATAGCAGATAAATAAGAACTAGGTACTTTGATTGACTGATTGACAAAAGTTTACATTCCTTATTTTTTTAAGAAGTGAAATAAAACAAACAATATTCAATTGCTTTTGATAGTGCCTATCTAAAATGTTGTAATACCATCTAATTTCATCTTTGAAAATATGATACATTGAAAAGAGATATTGTAATCCATTAAACGCGAGCTTAGAACTGGGCTAGTACGGAAGCACTTCCCATCACACTGACCAACGAGAACGATATAATATGAGATCTATACAACCAGGGTCACATGCTGTGGGAGACGGAAATAGTAAGACGGTCACTCCTCCCCTCTCGTACCTCTTAAGGCTTCTTTGTCCATCTTTCAAATAATCATGCTTTCATAGAACTTTAACTAGTCCCATTCTTTATTGCCTCACCTAGTAATGTTCTTTAATCGGTATTGATTAAAACCGCGCTTCCTATAAAGGCAATTCACTTACACGTACTTGGATTGCTTTCCTAAACTATTAATATATGTGCAAATGAAATGAATGTCGTTAAGCTTCTCGCAAATTGGTTAGTGAAAATGAACGCAGCGAGGAATCACACAAAATAATATTAACTTAAATGAAAAAGTAATTAATATTACCTAATTAGTTGAATGAAATTTTAATTAAAATTAAAACCAACCAGATCAAGCAAAAAGAAACGCAGCTGAGGTATGGTATATTTAATCATGGTACCATATATCATTATCCCTGAATTTAAGATACCAATGCTGCATTGTTAACTTTACCCATTCTGTTAAACCAGTTGGTTTTCAAGTCGTACATTTTAAAAATAACGTCGGTGGTGGAAGGAATCTCTCTCTAGAGTTGAGATTTTCGTTCTTTACTTTATCACTAAAGAGGGACGTCAAAAACTAGAAATTGCTCACAAAAATTCTTCGCGTCAGACCCAACCAGGTCAGATTTTTGCCAAAATAATCCCACAAATTCAACGCTCATTTATTAATTTTTTCAGATGCAAGCAAATACTTTTGGATATCAACCGTCTGTGCAGTGGGGCATTTTATTAGATCGAAGAGCATTCTCTTCCAGGTCATGACAGCTGGATCCATAGCAAAATTTCCGATCGATTAATTTAGCTTAAAACAAAATAGCCGTTTATGTTAATATGACAGCGTCTACATAAAATTCGCAACCTGATTATAGAGCTTTGTTTTCATGCACCACTAACGTACATACAGTAACTTACGGATACTAGCAAAACAGTCAGATCATGTTTTGACAAACACCTTCAAGATTACAATTAATAAGACCGCCTTGTGTGAATCACATTTAGGCAATTTTTGCCTGAAAAGTATAATTAGCCATCGACTATGGGATGGGAAAAAAGAATCAATATACTTCCATTGGAAGAAAGTGGATTGAACATTTTAAAATTTCCAAAAGGATTACAAATGACAGATTTTTCGTCGTTCTAAATTATATATAAAAGCCTAACTATTGCTGTTATAAGTAACCTTTGATTCCGATTCAATATAATTTGTGAGTATAAACCGAAATCTTTTTTTTCACTGAAAAATATTAATTTTGGGAAGGTTACTTATGGTAAGGAAGTATTTATCAGATAAAATCTTATTTATAAGCCATTATAGAATGAAAGGCCATAAGATGTGTAAAAGTATGTAAGACGGACTAAGAAGTAATAAAAAGTACAAAGTTGAGAGGATGTAACTGTTTCTCCACAATGGCCGCTAACCATTTTCGCAATATTGTTCCATGTGGTTGATTACGTCTGGAGTTGAAGCTTTCTTATCTGTTCATTCTGTTCTACGATGAAGTCCTAACAAAGTGGCTCCGTATTGGGCTGATGAAGTTGCAAGCTTAAGTTACTTCTTGCTTCTCAAATCTATACACCGACAGGCCAAATAATTTGGAGGATGAACCACTACGCGTTTCCAAAATTTAATTTAAGTCATTACTAATTCTTGAGACCTGAATAGATTATCCTGGGACAATGCATAAATAATGCAGCCATGAGCATTGTTTTGTCGTCTTTCAATCAGGTTTCTAATTCTGGTTTATTGTTGGATTTTCCCATTCTCTACGCCCATTTTGATTATTAAATCCCCCAAATTCTCAGCCTTTTTGTTCTTATTGAGGTTGTAAAAGTAATTATCTAATTGAATAACAAAAAATACTCAAATCTCTTCGGCGGCATATACCTGACACCAACCACCGGACACATTTTTGAATAATTCTTAATCTGTTATCATCTACCATAAGTTAGAAAATACAAGATGAATATTTCAGGATAATTCAATTTACTTCTGTCAGAGGCGAACGCATCCTTAACCTTTTGGGAATAAATCTTGTAAGGTAAATCTCCTACTTTTGGATACCCATTAAATGATAAAATGGGTATTTGTAAGTGTTATCTTTCCCTCCTGGGGAATCAATACAAATTTTTATGAGAACGGCAAGCCTTGATATAAAAATGATGAATGATAAGAACCAGTAAATTATAGAAATCACATTTCTATTCTGGATTTCAAAATGCAGAATGTTGATATTTTATACGATATGAATTCATTAAAATATAGATGACAATCACTCATTTAAAATTGCAATGAAAGGTTTGTTGACATAGCAGAGAAAATGGCGAGTTATGCTTTTATGATCCAAATCTTGTTTTATTATATATTTTCATTTAAAAGACAGAGACAAAAACATCACAAGTACTTGGTGGTCTCAAGTATGAGACCAGGGAAAAGCACAAAGAAGCACTTGATACAATTTCTAAACTAAGCAAGCAAATAATGGATGGTCTTCTTATACATTTTTGCATGACAGATACAAATTTATCTTCCTTCATCTAAATTGATGCTGCTTTTGTTACTAGCCTTTTGAGGGAACCGAGAATTCACTTAAAAATTCTTGGACATAAATTTCCCAACGCTGACGAAAAATTCATTTGACCCTAAAATCTGGTTTGCTGAATTCCACCTTAAAATATTTTCTATTAAGTTTGGAAAAGCATTAATTTTTTATTTTCATACCTGAAATCGACAAAGCCTGCATCATCTGTGATTTTCTCATATTTGTACAGCGGAACAATAAAAACCTAACTACTGAGGAATGGAATGATGCAACAAGACTCAACACTGCCAGTGCCATAATTTATTTAGGAAGCCCTTTCCTATTGCATCGGACCTATTTAAGGAAGTATTAGGTCCCATTCGAGTTTTTATCTTCAAATTCTTGGAATCTATCTTTGAACTCGTTGTTAACTTGAAGGACGTTTTATTCAATGACTCAAGTAAGAAGTTCATTCGAATTCGTTGCAAGGAACTTAGCAATATTTGTGTGAAGATGCACGATAAAAATAAACAAAAGAACGTAGCCACCTTGAATACCTTATTGCCAAAGTGGTCAAAAATCTTGATGCCGATACGTTTATATAACATAAGATGAATGTAAATTTTGCTTTGACTTTAAAAATTTCTGTCAATTTTAATACAGATAGCGGAGGAATTATGTTGAAAGAAATAGTGACAGTCCTTCATTACCCTCAGTTGATCTCAAAATCAGATGACAAAAATTAGCTTAAAGAACTACTGAACTGCCAATTTGGTTATACTGCAACGATGAAATTGTCCAAGGAAATGCAATTTAAATACTCGAGTTTATGATTTATCAAAGGGAATCTTCAGAACTTCTTGATAATTTGGAAACAAGGAACTGTTTTTGTCATGATACGTTCTTCTCTGTAGGATACCGTAATCGACTTTTAGATCTCTTAAGAAATTATACTAGTTATAAATAAAAATCTGACAACATCGCAATACAAAACGATCCAAACTAGCACATCAAAATAAGACGCACATTTGCGATTGATAGGTCGATTTATATTATGCGCCATTTACAATATTAATTTAAATAAAGTGGTTCGATAAAAGAGAATTAAAAGAAGCGGAAATTAAAGGGTAGAAAACAAAGAATCTTAAATATAATAATTATTTTTAGAGAAAATATTATTCATTCTATGCAGCAGTTTTCAAAAAGCCAAAATGGACTACAAGATGATGTAGAAATTATTGTTGTTATTAATAATAGTAATAATAATAGTACATATGGGCACAATCAGGATTTTTTGCTTTTAGCATTTTTTAAATCTTTCTTACTAAGAAATATTAAGTGAGATATTGCCTGAGGACTCTCATGTAATGTGCAAAGACCATTTGGACAGGAACTGATTGAATTGTGCTGTTAACTTTGGAACGGTTGAAATCACTACGCTCAATACGAAAATATCACTACCGAAAATTCTTATATGATCATTTATTTAAACGTTGACGCAAATTTCTGCAAAATTTCTATTAATTGTAAAGCTCATCACCTCTATTTAGTCTTCGAACAAGATAGCCCCTATATAATGCATTTATTTGGCACCCTTCCACAAATTAAAGTTCACCGCTTTAGCCATAGAAGACACCAATGTCTGTGAAATTTCGTGAGTTTTACCCTTGGGAGTCCACTAATTCAAACGAAGTCAACACTGAAGAAGATGTAATTGAACTCTTTTATAAATAATATATTGACCATGTTCGAAGATTGCTGAAATTTTACTTGGACAAGGAATTCGTGCACAAATGGAGGCCTTTATTGGTAGATTTTATTCATCCATTGAAAGTTTGTTTTGTTTTTTGTTTTAGTTAAATGCTATATTTTTACCACTCTGCTAGCTAGATTCTAACGCTTATTTACTTTAGCATGGTTTCAGTGTTTATTGCTAGAGGAGTGGGAAATTCGATCTGCGAACAACAAGTTGGTTAACCATGGACAAAAGTGGAACTTCTGCCATTCATAAAATTTATTGTAGTTTGTAGATTTCAGTAGTTCTTTATTGGGTTTGACGGAGACAATA
This sequence comes from Hymenolepis diminuta, assembly GCA_900708905.1. NCBI lineage: Eukaryota > Metazoa > Platyhelminthes > Cestoda > Cyclophyllidea > Hymenolepididae > Hymenolepis > Hymenolepis diminuta. Next base: position 2,158,611 of record CAADRB010000018.1, read on the forward strand.
ACATGATTCCAATGAAGGAGGCAAACTTCCTTCGTTTCGTAGCCAGATATGCAACCTTTCTAATTGGAGGCTGTCAAAACTTACCACCGTTATAAAGAAGCCAAATAAGAGAAATCGACTGCATCCCATTGCCCAATCCCGTTTAAATAAACTAAATCTGTCCTAATATATTTCCCTTCAGGAGTTGCGAGATTATCTAGCTGTTTGTAATTAATCAAATAGTGTTTTCAATGAATAAGATGCTTTCATAAATAAAGTTGTTTCGTCAATGTATATCTCGATTTTAATCTCATTTTTGCGGTTAAAATTTTCGTTTATTGGAATATTTGAACAAGTAATTTGTAATTTACCTAATCACTCATTTCAAAATATTGTCTAAATCCTCTCTATCTCTAAAATTTTTACTGAGTATCCAATAGATTAGGTTTTTTTAGTGATCTATAATGTCCGATATTCCATTTTCTTCGATAGAGAAGAGAGGAGGAGGAATCACATGTCAGTTGGGCACAAAACGAATTTTAAGTACCACCTTGAAATATGTCAATTGCTCAGTAATACAATATTTATGGAAATATAGTGTGATAGATAATAAAAATGCTATGTTCAAGGGGAAATATTCATTAAAATAACTTTGCAGCCTTGACAAGACTATGATTGGTTTTCTAATTAGGCATATATTTGAAGAAATTTACTAAAATAGGTTATAATTTCTGAAATCATATGCCGGGATTTGCATAAAATACATTCGTTTCTATTTTTTATTCATAAATGTTTTTTGATATCCTCTAAGTATCACACAGTGGTACAAACCGGAAACTTTTAGAAACGTCCAGAAAGCCTGGGATGTTACAATAACGTTAGTACTGATCTCTGGACATTTTATTTTTGTAGAGGTCTACAACACCGATATCACAGTCAGAAGTAGGAAAAGCACAAGTTCTCATTGTTATAGAGAAAGCTTATTAAATTTCTATAATATTTAACATATACCCAGGTCTGACTCTCTTTCCTTCAATATAAATTTAATTAAGATATATGTTAATTGTATATTTAATTAAATTTGATAATCCGAACTGCCTTAGTCCAGAACCGTTCACTGTTGAAATAAGATGGTGTAATTCGGAGATTCGTCCATTTTATGTATATTTGAGTTTCAAATCACATCCGAACTTATCTAATCCAACCTTCTTAGAGCAGAATTTAAAGCAAAATTGAAAAAAATGATCAAGCAGAGATTCTGATAGCTTCTTTTTATTTAACTTTGAATCTAGCTTATCACCCATGATATGAACATATTAAATAGATTTACCTAAATTGTAGTATCAAAACTTAAGAGGTCAGATGGCAAGATTGCGCTTATTTAAATGTATCTTGATTTTCTGATTGCTGTGTAACATTTTTTGAATGCTTTAAATGTTATGTTGAATAGGAACATCCATCCATCTCTATTGGTCCTATCCGATTCGGTTTTTCATCTCGTCTGTTTTTGATAATCTAATTAGCTAGAAAAAATTTTTATTTTCTTAAGCTGTTAATGTCCTAAAACTATGAAGAAGAATACATAGATTTTTTATTTACGTTTTCATTTATGTATTCTTTTATTATTTGTCAGTTGCCCTTTCTTAAAGCTACAGCTATTTAGACCCAAAAAGGGGGGTGGGGGAGAAATAAGACTTATGGCTTGACGACGGCTTTCATTCACAGAACAAATTTACTTATGTATGTTTGAATCTGTGATAAATAAATGACTGCCTAGTTAGCCAATAATTGCAGTGACGACCTCTCCACAGGTGGCTTTACATATCCAAATATGATCGTGAGAGTTCAATAATCGATCATCTAGTGCATGAGGGATAGGGCTTGGTATTTCTTTCGAGTGCAACGAAGATATTTGATTAGACGTCCTAACATCTTCTCCTTTTAATATTGGCTTTCGTCTATCGATATGCGTTGTTTAGACGTTGTACTGCGGTTGACATCAAGACTTCGGTGATCGCCAGCAATCCCGCTTTATTTCTCGGTTTTGAGGCTTTCATTCCATTTTTGGTGGTGTTGAGCTTTACTGACTTTTTTTTCCAACTTTGAGCTTCCTTTGAATGCTTTCTTATGACAGTAGGTTAATTCTCAACTGCATCCATTTTGAGCTGGATTGTCACCTTGGAACGACCTTAAGTTTTAACACCTTTGGATAGGACATGAATTTCACTGCTTACCTAACCGTATTCTCTCATCCAGAAAAATTTCTACCGCTTTGCAGAATCTCCTGTTAGTAGAATATTTTTTCTCCTCAAGTTTTGAATGCTTTTTTCTAATTTTTATTGTTGCACCTCTTCCTCCCTTTAAAAGTATTTTGATTTAGCGTCTTGTTGCTACCGAAAGTCATGTTTCTTATACGGCAACGTAATGCTTCATGATCTCTTTTACCAAATACGTGCTTCTTGAATGGATAGAACAGACTGAAATCCCATTTACTACTAAATCAACAATCAGATGGAGGTCTGGAGGGGGGGGAGAGGGATGAATAAACATGCCTTTTCGGAGATTTGGAGTGACAACGAAAGGACTGAATAACTGCTAAATTTTTGAGTGAAACGAAAACATTCGATTAGGCTTCCTAACACATTTAAAACAGCTTTCTGAAATTCCATAGAAAGTTAAAATTGATTTTTTTGACTACCTAACCTTGCATTTTAGTGTAGCTAAAAATGTATACTATCTTCTACTATCTAAACTATGCAGACTGGTTTGCGAAAAACAGAAAAAAATTCAATTTGACACAAAACTTTCTTTGTGGAAAACTCTCATCTAGAGTAAATTTCCGATTAGTAAATAGTAAATGCATTTTAAACAAGCGTAAAAGCCAAGACTGACTTAAGAAAATTTCATCTTTTGATGTTTTTATTTGGTTAAACATATTGTTTTCAGGATTGAACTACTCTCTACGCCATAACTGTGAACAAAAATTGAAATCCTCGTCTTTTTTGCACTCACACTTTTATATGATGCTGATAGTTTATCCCCATTCGGTTGTTTATATTTCAGATAAATAGTTGCTCCTTTAAAAAATAAATTTAATGTATTGGAAGCTGTGCTGAAGTATCAAAGAGAACACCTCCTAAATATATAAAGTCTTAATAGGTTATGTTGTATGATCAGGCGCAAAAACTTCCAAGGCCAAAAAGAGACGTTTGAGAGGGATTGGAGCGAGTGGCCAGGTCAACCTTGTAGCCTTTATTCATAACCCGGGTGCTAGGACTTCACACTTAAGAAGACTTGTTGAGTAATATTCATCGTTGTTATCTTCCCAACCGTTGCGTGAGAAGATCCTTCTCCTATTATCTGCCAATTACTTTCTTTATTTGATTTGTAACTATCTATCTCTGTTTTATAATTTTTATCCATCCTTTTCCCCTTTCATTATTTCGCTCCTTTTTTCAAATCTAATCTTTCAAGTCCCCTTTCTAACAACTTAAATACAAGAACTAAACCTTTGACCAATTTGTTTAGGAAAGTATGGCCACAACTAAGTATTTCAAGGTTGGAGGGGGGACAGTGAAGAAATAATTCAGCACATCGCCTCAATTTCCTCATTATGTTAATCTGTTACTTATTTGAATTTCAGATAATTTCTATTACGATGATTATTACAATTTTATTAATTTTACGTGGGCTCCTACTGTGAATCAGCTAGACCTTAAAATTTATCAAGTGACAATTGAAGTGCCCGGTATTCTCAATTTAAATTTTAACTGACATCACCACAGGATTTAATTTTTCGATCATCTCACAACTGGTCTGATCCAACTAGGTTGTCTTTGATGCCCAGCAATATAAACTCACTTTAAGTTCTCTCAAAATTATGTCACTCCCTACGCAACTTCCCACAATACTTTGTCATGAAACTGCTCACCTCTGTTGCTCTATCGCTTCAAATCACGTTGTTTGCCTCACTATCATTCTATCCGTTTTTGCACAATAAAGCTATTATCCAGTTGCCTCTACTCTCATTCTAATAATACTCTGAGGCAACATAACCTGCAACTCATCTAACCTCGGATTTTCGATTTTACATTCATTTTTTCTTAATTAACCCAAAAAATTGAATATTTGTAAGAACTTGTAACTTGAGAAGCAAATTTTATTATTCAGTGACCTTTGTATAGGGTCAAAGGGGTCAACCAAGAGTATAAGCGGTGGAAAAATACCCAATACTAACGTGGAATTACATTTGGCATCCATGTAAGAATGTCCGATCGAACAAACGTAAATACCACCTTTAAATAACCAAATTACATCCTGCTGGATGTTTCTAGTCTATGACTGCTTTTATTAAATCTATATATAAAATGAAATAATGATGCGAACTTTTAAATAACGTCTCACTAGTCCTTAAATGACCTTTAGATTAATACTTGTATGAACAGCAAAGAATTTCACTCATGAATTTTCAGAAAGACATTGTACAGATATGGCGGATGAAAAGGTAAGTTTTGTTTTTTCTTAAAATTTTCCGTATGTTATGCATTAAAAAGAGCTTGCGACTTCGTTATTTTGCAATTAAGTGGATGTTGGCTAAAATATTGGAAAGTCTGCAAGACGTGATTTTAATGTGCTTTCGTAATCGTCACGGTTTTTACAGCACTATAGTGCACAAATCAGTAGAACATTCTAATTCGTAGAGATAATGCTAAATTTTTGTAAGCCCATATTAAAGCCAACACGTTTCAAGCTTTATGTCAAAGGAAGTATACAACCACATAGCAAAGTGGTAGTTCAATTTAAAAAAGGCGAAAAGATGGAAGGGAGAATAGGTTTGAGAGATATGTATTTAAAACCATACTACATCTGAGCTGCAGAATCATCAGGTTATCTAATTTCCCAAACTAAATTTTGTTCAGCTATCTCTCTTTGTCATATGGAAAATACGACTAGTGATTTCAAAGCTATCTTTATTCTGTTAATAGGCCTCCTCCACCAGTGCCTTTATTCGTGATAACCAGTGTTAAGGTAAATAATTTCACTTGTACGTGCACCCCTCATTTGTGTGTGATATTCCCAAACGTGCAAATAGATTTCTTGAAGGCTTCGTAATCAGAAATTCATGCATTACCTGACTCTTTCTGTGGATTTTAAAACGAGATATCCCAATTTGACATTTCTATTGGTATTAAACAATTCCCTTCTGCTGTATAGTTCTTTTAGCATTTATCAAGCCTTGTTTTGAGCAATCCTTAATTTACGTAGAGGTAGATATCATTAGAGAAGCCGAATAAAAGTGGGACATTGATGATTTTTTTTGGTGGTTTTGCTTGAATCCTAATAGAACAACTTTAGATCTTGGAATCAGTTTAAACCTTGATAGCTGCGTTTTCTTATTGAAGTATACATTTAAGGACACTGTTAACTAAAACTTCCCTGCTCAGGAAGAGTAAATAGCTGAATTTGTCGTTTGACAATTGCTGACCATATTTTCCAGAATGTTAATTGCTTAGGGAAGGCTCATTCCATTTCTCCGTACACTTGCAGTCACGCTTCTTGTGAGCATAGAAGAGTAGTTACCAGTTCAATGTTCGATTTTTTATTCCGGATCTTCTACAGTATAAAATTCCCCTTTCTGTATGGTTCTACCATCATTGTCTACTATTGTAAGTACAAGCTGAGTGGAATGAAATGTGTGAATGGAAAAGAAAAGATACGACCTTTAGTTATCAGTTTTAATATACCTCCGTTTCTCTGGAAATGAGGATGTCAGAATAGCTCTAACGATTGTTTGTCATGTAAAAGCCGATTTAGTTCACATGATCGTAGATAAAAATAAAGCTGTTTTTTTTTAATTCACAACTATATAGCTTCAGTATTAAAGAAATGAAATAAAAGAGTGTTTATTAAATGTCGAATTTGGAAATTATGTTATTGAACATGTGTAATATACTTATTAGATTTCAGATGATAGTTTCAATAAATACTTTCAAACATATTTATCGGGTAAATATCACCCACTTGTCAAAAAATACGGCGAAGTTTTGAGCCAGGCCATGTCCCTTAAAGGAGAAATGACGGAATGGCGTAAAGAATTTGACAAGCTCGAAACAAATTTTGATTGTGTATTTTTTATTATGAAAGCTCTGGAATGTTTTAATAAAGGTAAGTTCTCTGATACACGTGATTTTATTTAAAAGAAGTATTGCGTCAGATCGTAATTAAATTTCTCAAATAGGAGAAAAGGGAATAAAGGTTCTTGGTTTACCACCAACAAAGGAGGCAAATGAACTTCTGACAAACGGCAAATCAGATGCAATTGCGAAAAAATGCATGTCAATTTCAGACAAATTTTATCGAGACCATGATCTTATGAGCTCCCTGGTTGCGCTCAATCGCGCCTATTTCTCAGCTGTTTCAAAGGAGGTTAAATTTGATATTTTATTAAAACGATTACGTTTAATTAAAAGTTTTGGCGTTGATGAAGCACTGGAAGAAGAACTAGCTAATGTACTTAAAAATAAGACAACAGATGAAAGTACGCAAACAGTGGATTCTTTAAGGAATGATATTGAAGGGATTATTGATCTTCAAGTTTGTCAAGGTCATTGGATTTGTTCTCATCCTGATGTACCTGAATCTCTGACCGGCAAAGCATTTAACAATACAAAAATGCAAGAAGATAAAGTCAAATTTTTACCTGTTGACATTCTGGGTTCTCAAAGCACGAGCTTGAAAACTGGACTTAAAGTGGTGGCTTCAAGAGATATCTCTATTGGTACAACACAAATTTCTTTTCATTGAGCGATTTAAAATCTAATTTTAGGTGAAATAATCTTTTCTGAAGAACCATATGCATCTGTATTGAATCGACCTTACAGTAGTCTTTGCTACAACTGCTACAAACGATGCATTAATATTCATCCATGTCAAGGATGCGCATATGTAAATAGAATTTTTTCCCTTTTTCAAACTGAACATTTATTAATACGACTTTAGGTCGGATTCTGCAGCCAGAAGTGTGCTGACGATGCCAGAAATTCCAATCGTCCGTTAAATGGTGGATCGGGTCGACATGTGCACGACTGTAATGGAATGCTGCCATGTCTGCGTTTGGATGACCTCTTTGATGAAAGTTATCGCTTTACACAAGGCTTGACTCATTTGGTGTTTATCTGCGTCGCAAATACTCCTAAAAATGTCCTATTAGATAATATTTGTGCCAGTGTGAGTGCTAGACTGAAATTCCTAGAAGTTATTTTAATGTTTTGTAATTTTTGTGATAAGCACCAATGAACACAATAAGTTTTCATTTACAACAGTCAGTAGTTTTACCGTTAAATGAATTCAACCGCATTTAATACAGTTAGTTTTTATATATCTTTTAGGATATAAATAAGAAACAACAAGATTACGTGTTCACAGAAAATTATTTTGTTCCCAAATCCTCAGATTATTCATTTTTAGCTTTCAAAAATCTTTCGATTAACACGATTCCCAAGGATGCACTTTGGCAAGGTACGGTGATAGCCGTTTTTCTGACCTATTGTCTTTCGGTAAGAAAGCATAGATATCTCGGGTTGCTTTAACATCAACGCATCATATAACTGTTTCTACAAACTACTGCATAAACATAATTATTATAATCATAGTCATCACTTTCAACGATTTCAGATAGCCGGTTATCCGATGAAATGGTTTGATGAAGCAAAGGAACACTTCTATTCAAAGCCTTCTCCATTAAATCAGCCCGATTGGCTACCGGCAAGCTGGATTGCGGCTCGTATAATTTCTCACGTCTTAATGAATGATTTCAATGTCAAAGAATATACAGAATATTACGAAGAAAAGGGAGAACTTTTTTCGAATGCCAACTGGATTGCTAATTGTTTTTATCCTACTATTTCTCTTATTAATCATGATTGCAACCCGACTGCATGCATTGTAAATACAGCTAATGGTGGTGCATTTCTCTATGCCCTTCGACCTGTAAAAGAAGGCGAGAGAATTTCTGTCTCCTATGGAGATTACTATTTCGCGAATTCTTCAAGCGATTCTCGTAGAGCATTTCTTCGAAGTACGTTTATTTTCAGTTGTTCCTGTGAGGCGTGCCGAAATGATTGGTGCCTAAAGGAGAGAGATTTTGAAATCCTAAAGTGTCCTCTTTGTGAATCCAGTTTTAAATCTATCAGGGATAAATGTTTGAGTTGTAAGAAAGCAAACGGTTATTTGATGTTTCAAAAAATTCTTCATGAAAAGATACCCTTTCTTTTAAATGCCCTGAAATATGATTCAGGAGTCGGAAGGGAAAGCACATCGGAGGTCATATCTGTCATGGATGACGTTCAGCGTCTTATTTCTTCTCCAAGTCCAACAGTTGCATTTGTAATGTGTAAAGCCATGCAATTCATTGATCGTACGTGTGGCATCCGATTCACTTTATTCACTTAGTATTATTATTTATTAAATATGCTTTTTTGGAAAAAAATATTTTTTGCTTACCAATTTGTTGAAATATTTGTCAAAATTCTGCTTTGTTATAAACTTTATTGCATTGTCTGACAAAAATAGCTTACTTTTAATTGCTCATTATTATGTTTAGGCCAAAATTAGGTCCAAGTAAATTACATGAATGTAAACTTAAATAGCATATTCTGCGTTAAGAGTAATGCCAAAGGTGGCGATCTGATTTGTGGTAAAAATTCTCTGGCCGCTTTTAGTTGTGGACCCCTTTTAAAGTCTTAGATCTCTCTCGACTATTTCACATTCGAAGGGATTTTTATTTGTAAAGTTGACTTACAAAATAACTAGCTAGTTTTGAGTTCATTTTCCAAATATTCTACACGCTAAATACTTGTAATATGGTTCTTTACCAGCTGGTTTGCGTTAGTTCTTCCAGCACACGACCTCCTAACTAATTTTTGATTTATTCTTTAATTCTTATACAACTTTCGTTTACCTAAACACACATATATAATGTACACATGTATTCAAATTGAATATTTGGTATTTGGTATTTCTGGCACTACTATTTTTAATGGAATGTTATACCCTAATCTGACAATTTATCCGATCTTGTACTTCGGATTTCGAAATACTCTACGCAATCAGCATTAACGTAGAGATCTAAATAAGCAAACTTTGATTCACGTAAAATAAAGCTACGTTGTCAATGATATACCAGTACCTAGTGACTTATACAAGCTAGACTCTTAACTGACGTGCACCAGGGATATGTTAGCTCAGATCCAAAACTCAACGAAGGCTTCCTTCCACCTTGCTAAGAAAGTATAGTCATTTACACATAACTTCGATAGAGGGGGTCGATTTGTTATTTGATTAGACCATAACCGAACAGTAACGAGGATCCATTCCAAGATACCTGTGTGGAAAAACGGAAACTGAAAAATCAAGGTTCAGGGGTTAAATCATAGAAATCCAGGAATCCTGCTCAAAGGATCACACATTCGATTTCAACTACTATAGTGAATATTTGCGAAATAAAAGATAAAAAGGAAGAGACTGAGTGGTGAGTTTGTGAATTTCTTACTTTATTTGATTCTTGAATTAGGGCCTTACTTAGTGCGTACAAATACGTGATATTAAAGCCCTCTACATTAAAATAATCGGATTATTTCTATTGATAACTTTAAGATAAAAAATACTCTTGGCCTTTTAATAGATGTTAGTATAGATAGACGCATTTCTCATTGACTATTTCATCACTTATTTACAAATATGTTCAGTAATCATGAAACGTCATCAAAAGCATTGCATATCAAGTTTTAGAGAGATGAACAAATAAGAAAGGAAGAGAATACCTTGAAAAGAGATGAGACTAAAAGAAATAAAGGGTTAGGAGATCGGAAAAATTACAACCAAAAAGAGGCTAGAATGATTAACCATCATCGCCAAAGGGATTCATCGATTTCTGAGGCTGTGGTTGGGTGACTAGTTTCTGTTGACTTGATTTCTAGAATTACAATAATACAATAATAAAATAGGCGGAATTTCAGTATAGGTATTTTGTTTTAACAAAATTAAGGGAAGAAAGTTAACGTAGGTTGGGCTTTGTTAAATGTAATACTGGTATAGCTTTCTCCTGTTTTCTTCATTACACTTACCTTATAGATCCAATGACCTTTTAACAAAACCGGGAATTAGAAGAAACCATAATAATATTTTCAGCGATGTTCCTTTTTTGGGAGTGAACGATCGTGGTTAACGTGGACCCAGTAAGCGGAATGACGAATCGCACTGTTTAAGTTTGGTTAATAAAGGGTACGACGGAGTCTGAGTTTCTCACCGAGGAGTCTCAATGATGTTATGCCTCAACCCAAGATGAGTGTTAGAAACACCTTCTTAATGGGCTTGAAAATCATTGTTATTATCTGATTAGTCGAGCGAAATCCTAATTTTAGTCCTCTTTCAGTGCTAATTGTAGTATTAATTCTATTTTATCAGACCCCCCATATTTCTATTGAAAATAAATATGCAACATTGTTTTGATTTTGGTTCTTCATTACTCACCTCAGAGGAATAAGTGGTGATATTTTAGGTCCTTTAAGAGACTTGCATTGAATTTAATGTCAAAACTGCGAATAACATTTTCATCTGTGGAGTTGAAACCAACACTGTCTTGTACGAGGCATTCTGTATCGGAAATCTCAGTATTTAGGTCCTTAGTGATCTTCATACCAGTAGAAGAATGATATTGTCGAAATTGTAAAACCGTTGCTTGCTTTTTGCAGGTGTTCCCTTTCAATAAACAGCTCCGCAATTCATTGATTTGCGCAGATACAACTGAGGTAGGAATCCAGACTTTTAGAGGCGGTTGGTTGTTTTGAACATATCAGTTCGGCCAAATAAAAAAAATCACAAACCGACTGGAATTCTGCTATAGATTCCTGCACCTTGTTTTGCAAGATTACTATTGGTGGTCTCAGCATAGCTTTAACTACGTACCTCTACGATGACCCATCAACCTCGCTGAACTCCAGACCTCATAGAGTGCTGACATTCAAACACTTAAAGATCTGATTATTTTTTACAGGTATATGCTTTATAAGTACTGGTATTTGCTGAGATAATGGGTATCCTATTTCTTTAATCCGTCTTTAGGTCAACTAAATAAGCCAAAATTACTTGCTCTCTGATACTAGACCATATATTGTAAGCAGTATCTTTCAGGTAGAGCATACTCAGCCATCTTTTCATTGGTCTACTTAAGTTAAAACTGACATAATGCATAGAACACGACTACAGTAAACATATATCTAACTTACGCAGCTATGATAAGCCTGAGAGATTTCTATCTCATCAAGGGCATCTAGTAAGTGTTGTGGCAGAATGGGAAGTGTTGACTGAGTATTCCCACGACAACCATTTCGGTCAGAAAGTGGTGGAGCTGATGAATCAATAAAATTGTTACATTGAAAGCAAACGTAATTTTTATCTTCGCTTAAAGCTCCCGAGATTCGAGTCTTGAGACGCTCACGGTAAGTTTCATAGCAATCGACGTGCACTCCGTGCCCACACCTAAAAGAAAAATTACTTTTCAATATTAGGAGAATGAATTATTCTCAAAATACTCAGCGGGCAACCTACCACATCAGCACTATTTCCGAAGAAGAGGGGTTCCGTTCTGCAATGGTAGTAAAGCCACCAGTATGCAGACTACAAGTAACCGTCGAGCGCATACGCCTGTATCTTAGAGCGAAACTGAGTCCACAGAGGGCACAGCTGTAACGTCGCATCCCAATACCTCGTTTCAATACGGAGACAAGAACTTGTTCACTAGAGTTTATGTCACTAATCATGAGTTGATGACAGTCTTGCATTAAGTTCACTTCCTTATGCCACACACCCACCAACTGGAGTAGAAATTTATTTGTCTCAGAGCCGAAGTTAGATACCGATTTTTCAGAAAGCTGAAATGATAAAATGGATTATTTACTAACAAGAATTCAGTAGCGTGTATTTTTACAAAACGAACCTGTAGAACACGGTTAATTAGAGCTGGTGTGGGAACGTAGGGATTGGCAGATTCCAGGAGCTTATGAAATAGGTCATTTAAACATAGTGTTAGCTGTTCTGATAGGCTCTTATTTCTCAATACCGACAACGTGTCGATTATAAGGAACCATGGTGGCTATAAGAGAAAGAAAGACGTGTAATTTGCCATCTGACACTATTACCTAAAAATAATTCTATATCAACACACCGCATTTTCAGAAGATCGCTTGCTAATACATTGACGAGCTGCAAAATCGAACCATGTTTTTGCTCTGAACATGAGTTCTTCCAGAACTGTTAGGTATTTCGCTGAGGAATCTCCAGTATCTTCAACTAGATACTTCCAGTGTTCAAGAAGGTCCTTGAAAGATTAGAAACAAAAACGTGAGTATGAGAACAACAAATAGATAAGGGAATACATATCAAACAAACCCTTTTTAAAAGTTCCGTTGCTTTTCCCCAATCTCCGATCTTCTCGTAAATGCAAGCGAGTTCTTGTGGATAAGATTCCTCATCCAAGAGCTGCAAAATCACAGGATTTATTTAGTGGAACAAGCAGACATAAGATATTTCTCTAATAAAGTTATTTCAAACACACCTCAAGTAGAATGGCTGCTCGGTATTCACTATTCACTCGAAGGAAATCGCATAGAGAATGGTGATTTTGCTGAATGCGTGTATCTTCATCATTGGTGGATGCAAGTAAGAGACGAAAGTAGAGTTCAGCAACTAGAGGATCGGATTTTGAAAGGAGTTCATCGAGGAGTAGACGGAGATTAGTGTCACCACCTACACTGGCTACTGCATGTTCCCGTTCTGCCTCTGGCATTTTGGAATGCCTGAAACAGTAGGCAATGTTAATCGAAGAAGTTTTTTCATCCTTTAAATTATGAGCTCAAAAGGATGATGAATTTTTGCCTCTTATTTCATACCCTAGAATTCAGAACTTTACATTTAGGGATTTGACCTCAAGCCGTTTGACAAGTAGAATAAATTGAGAAGTTACCAATGCAATATCTCTTCTAATAGCCAAGATAATCCAGTCGATACTTAGTTGCTTTTAACATAGCAGAGCACACTATAACTAACTAGCATCGAATATTGGGATCAATCAAAGTCCAAAACCATAAAACTATGCCATATATAAAAAGCTTTAGGAAATCGAAGTAATTTCCTCCTCTTCATATGTGTCAAAGTAGACTTCATACATCGGAGGTGATCGGGCTTTATTCACGGTACGCAACCGTACATTTCGAACCGAGAACAGATCCAACGGAGATCCATCTGGTCACATTTGACCTCCCTCCACATGAGAATCCCGAAACTACGGAGACTCACCTCAATCATTAGCCCCACCGTTACTCAGGACGCTTCAAAAGACCTCGAAAAAGACACAAGGCGAATCCAACGATCAAATATATGGGTAAACAAATTTTACCAGGTGTTGGATAAAAATGAACAACTTTTATCAAAGGAAACTCAGTCTAAAAGTTTATTTTTACTTATTCAAAAATGCGCATATTTGTTAAAATGTACTAAATTACAGGAGCGTTGATTTGCATAATTATAGAGTAAAGCCTGTTGTTAAGATAAATACGTACTGTTATTGAATTCTGGCTTTTGTGGCTATTTGGGAGGATAATGAGGTTATAACAATAACATTTTACAAAACATGACTAGGATCTTAAAATGAATACGTACGAATATGCTCTATTTTAGAGACCTCATTTCTAAACGTTCAGATTACCATTACTGACTTTAAGACTGAGAGTACATGAAATTGCTACTTCATATACACTGGTAGTCCAGTTCACATCTCAAAAGTC
>CAADRB010000018.1:2172907-2192320 GCA_900708905.1 Hymenolepis diminuta
GCCTCAAAATGCAAATTGCAGCTGGATGATGTGGACCCTCGGCAGAAAGTGAAGCTTTGTCATCGGCGAACGGTTGACAAGTTAGTGATGAACAAGCTTGCCAATTAAGAAGACTATTTTGGATAGGCTCATCACCCATAAAAACGGCGTCTAGAGTGTAAATAATGCGACGCATTGAGGGACCAAGTGATCGAATTAGTAAGAAGAGGCAACGCAGAGGATCGCAGCGAGCGTAGACCTAAAACAGCCCAAGACAAATTTAGACGCTGAAACGTTATAAGTATTTTAGTTTAACGGAGGTGAAGCACTGACTTCAGCACTCTGTAGAAATCTGTTGACTAGCGGACCGCAATTCGAATCAGTTTGTTCAGACGCCAGGCAATTATTGAGGAAAACAAAGATGCGGGAAACGAGATCTTGTGCTTGAATAAAATTACGTATTGGTCGAGTCGAGGCGACACGATAAAGACTAGTAAGAAGACAGGACAACACAGCGACCATATTACCTTGCCGAAGGTAAACGTGTTCACAAAAGTCACATCTAAACAGGTAGGAAAAAACACATGCGTATTGCTTAAATCTAATGAGGAGAAATTCGGAAGTCAGCTCAACACTTACAGGGAAATGCTCTCAGCTACTTTCAGTAATTCTGAGGAGGCTTCTAATTTTTGGGCTTTTAGAAGCCGGTAAAGAACATCTGAGAGCTCCAACCATGGAAGATTAGTCTCTGTGAAAATTTCAAAGCGCTGGGCGATGAACTGAAGCGCCTGAAAAAAGAGAAGAGACGGTTAAAATCAAACGTCACTCAACAGAACTGCGGTTTTTTACCGTACAGAGATAATCTTTTGTGATTGGAAGGCTATTTCCGCATTTTCTGGTTGTAGGATCTGTTCACCGATGAAACACAAAAGACGTATTACATCACTGCTTTCAATTGGGAACATGTTCTGACCCGGTTCATCCAGAGCACAGGCGAGCAGAGTAGTTATGAGCCTTTGACGGCGTTGACAACTAAAAAATATAGACAAAGTTTGAATCCAGACAGATAAATCCGGAATCAAGATTTTTAATGAATCAAACCCTGGATCGGTTGGTGAGGGCTGTTTGGTGGCAAAGAATTGACTTTCTCGGAGAACTAGTGTAAGCATATTTAGGAGATCTGCAGTACCACCGAAATGCAAGAGTACACGTAAACGTGGTGCTGTACATGTGGTTATAGTAGGAGACTGAGAAAGGATTGACTTTTCGTGACGATTAGGAGAGGTGATTTGTGAGGAGAGAAGGAGATTGAAAACCTGTTTACAAACAACCAAAATAGGACCTCGTAAAATGAAAATAAAAAAACATGCACAAATATCTGAACAACACTCACTTTGTTAGGCACATGGGGGTAGAAAGAGGAATCGAGCGGAATGTTAAATATTTCTTCGCCGGCGAAAGAAGATCGCAGAAATAGCAAGATGGCATTCACGGCTTCGGTTGTGTTCAGATTATCCAAAGAGTCGGTTGAAGAAGCTAAGGAAGAAGCATTTCCGCATGAACAATCACCAAAAGCGACAATTTATACCTCAAAAGAATTGGAGGAAAAACTTTGAAGTGTAAAGTTGCTAATTACTGCTTCATAGGCGCAACGACCAAAACAAGAACTTCAGGTGCCCGAGGCGGGAATGATAATAACATCAAATATCCAAATGCCGTCCACAATTTTGATATTCATTTTAAGAATTGGTTTTAGAAGACTGCAAATAATAACTCTACATATATTCTTCCAACCTGAACGGTGAAGATGTGAAAAATTCGTACTCAAATAGATTAAATCTCTATACCATTTCCCCAAACTATATCCTTATACCTACGTATCTGCGTGTCAAAGTAGTATAATGGATATATTATTACTTACAGTTGGAATGCACCGATGTAGACGGAATGGTACAGACAGAATTTTTTCTTTCAACAGGAGAGTAAACCCTTTTAATAAGGAGATCTGTAAGCCATCGGAATGCGGCTTCGTGGTCCTTCAGCACAAAGGCATAGATATAGATGAAGCCTTGATAAAGTCCATAGGACATACAGAATTTGAGGACCTGCAAACACCAAATGACAGAAGTTATACTACTGAAATAAGTAAATTAGAGATACTTTCAACAAAAAGGTAACTTCAGCTTGCCTTATCAATATCTAGACTAAGAGGAGAGAGTCGAAATAGACATGACTCAGCCAACGGTGGACCATTTTCCACTCTATGGGTAGACGACTTTCGCAAGGCAGACATGCTCAAAGAAGTTGTACTTGAACTCTTATCTGTGAATGGAGAGGAACCCTTAACATAGATTGACGCCGGCAGATCAATAGTGGGACCAAGAACACACCATGTAAGCATGTCCTTAGCAACATCAGGAGTGAGAAAGCGGAGACAACAATCATTGATATCCGTGGGGTTAGTTGATGTGTAGATAGGTGGTAGAATGAGAAGTCGTTGACACATAGAACGGAGTAGAAGAGGATAGGACAACGGATCTTGTCGGTAAACTGGAATTATTGATGACTGAAGAAAGTCCCTATAGACAGAGTACGGAAGAGCCAAATCAGTTGAGATAATGATTATTTAAAAAAGTGTAACTATGCAAAGAATAGCATAATACTCTTAACACCACCAAGAATAAGTGACAGCACTGGTTAGATTCTACTTTATTCTGAGAGAAAAGATATCTATAGCCATTTAAAAATAATCTGTTAATAGACTTAAAACTTACATGAAAACTCATGATATATGAAGTTAGAAGAAAACATAATTTTGGCAGATTACATCTTAACAGAGTACACTGTTTTTGAGGGCTGAGAATAAAACACATATAGAATAATGGCTGAGACAATCCAAGCGAAAAAAATGGGAATAACTAATATTGACTGAAAAACCACACAAAATCTATTCAGATTTTTGTCAAGTTTTTAGAGATTCCTGAAAGAAAAATTTTAAAAGAAGACGAATATTGGGTTAAAAAGCAAAGGAAAATTACTGCACTGTAAGTGACAATTTCTAACCATTATATATGCTACATTTATGGATAATTCATGCTAAGAAAAAAGAGATAATACTATTCTAAATAACCAACTACAGAGAATTTGATGGTTGATCAAAACTAAAAGGAAACAGAATGGAATATTTCCAAGCAACTTAATAAAATTCACCAAAATTTTGCAAACATATTTCGTCTCGCGAGGATGAGTTTCTTTACTACTGCTTCTTCCAAGATCATGTTAGGGTATGTAAACTGATAGGATCCAAAGAGTTGTATTGTCTTATTAAAAGACCTACTGTCTTTGGGTTTACAAGACATATTTTATTTCTGCTTAGCCTAATAAAGCCATGGTTTTTCCTGATTGAGAGTCTAGAGATAAATAAAATTACAACACCGGTTCCTTAACTTCACATCCACATAAGATAAGAAGATCATAAAATAATGCCAAAAAAATGTTCAAAATTGACCTGAGTACTAGAAAACAGTTAGAAAATAAGACTTATGTTCATACTTCCCAAAAATATTTCTGTCTTAGGATCTACATATTACTTAGTCCAACTAGTACATTATATTTTAAATGATAAAAATTGTATTAATAATTTCATAATACAGAAATAAATAATATATGAAAACGTGACTCACTGTAAATCTGCCGTCACGCAAATTTCGACAAGCATAGATACAGTAAGAGGTGCAGGTCGTCTTTTTGCTTGAGCCAGAGGCATGTGGGTCAAAACTTGAAGAAGAGATTCCTTCACATCTGCCGGTGATTGTTCCTTCAGAACTTGGCAGCAACTGTCCAAGGCCTCTTCCACTCGGCCAGCCTCAAAAAGACCAATTACACGCTGGAGAACATGGAAATGGGACAGAATAGTAGATGTGGTAATCGGTGTTACAAAAAGTAAGAAAGAAAGAGGATTATCACCTCTGTCCATGGCTTAAGAGAAACCAAAGTGATCGCATTTTTCCCGAGAACGAGCAGTTTTCCACCAGAAGGTGCAAGTGAATTCGCACAAGCCCGTTCACTGGCACAAACCTAAGATAAATGGAAAGCAATCAGGAACAATCTTTAAAAAATCAAATGAATTACTTTATCTGAAATGGGATAACTCACAAGGGCCTCACTGACTTTACCACCAATTACAAGAGCTTTAAAGGCACTCGAATTGTAGCAAATTTGAGTGGTAGAGAGATTTAAAGACTCAACCTCCTGTTCAACCGAAACGTGGTAAACTCGAAGAATCTCCTCCGAGTCAAGGAAGGCAAGGTGTTCCAAGGTGAAGAACTTAAGGATAGCAAGGTAAAAATCAGGGAAATGTTTTAACAAATAAGAGATAACAAAAATTCAAGCGCTGCGCGTTTAGCGAATAGAAAATTAGTCCTTTTACTGATTTACGGTAGTTTAAGATTTATTTAGATACCTATTATCACACAATGACATATTGGTTTACCGATAGGCTGTCCACCGCACCCTTGTGTTCTCCACTTTTTGTGTCCTCATATGTACTCCCCTTTAAATCCTTCCTATTTGTGCCACGTGCTCATTTCCCCCATTCCGAAAGACATGACTCAGGCTATTTGTGTGATCATCGTTTGAATGATTTCAAACAACTCCAGCTCAGACGTTCCTTGGTTAGTCCCCCAATATTAAGGCGCTCTAAGGCATAACACACAGCCATTATTTGCAATTACAATTTAAACAAACATCTAAAGTAGAGGGAGTGCATCTAGAACTCTATAGTAGACTTCAGCTGAAATTGACATCAATTTATTCGCGTATTAGCTAGAAGATAAAGAAAGAAAAGAGTATACGATACCAAATATAAATGCAAATAAATGAAGGAATTCAATGAACGAATAAGAAGAAGACACCTTACTCACAGTGGGCATTACTACACATCCATTTTAAATTAATAGTAATATGTGATAACTGGAAATTTACTCAAATACAAACCATGATAAAAAGGACTTTTAATGGTGATACAGTCGAAGTATACTTGCAACGGCATGTATTAAATTGTCACAATAGTATAAAACTGTACTTATTGGCTTATACAAGCTAAGCACTCTACTGAAATGAAGATGAGAATGGTGTAACCATTCGTTCTTTAAACTCATAATTTCAGATATTTGCTTTCTCCTACCATTAAACAACTTAGAGAAGGATCGTGAAACCATAAGAGAAATCAAATCTCCGCTCATGAAGATCAGTATAATTGTTCCTTGAAAGCTATACCCAAACAGCAATGAACTCGAACCCCAGAGATATCCTTGCTTTTCAAGAACTGCATTTTCACATTTTACCTTCCTCCCTATGTGGTAACTGCGACACTTAAAGCTATATAACTTTTTGTCCAAATTTGTAATGCGAACATCAACAGACCATTAATTAAACAAACGGACGTATTAAACAATAACAATATCACTTACTGACCAATTACCTTACCTTCGGTGTTTGATTTGAAATTAACATAACCCAACTATGGATTCGCTTGTCCTGATATAATTTTTACCAAGGTTATAACCTCGGACAGTGTAATCCACAAAAATAGTTTCACAATCAATCTACCATAGCAATAGCGTAAGATTAACGAGACTCACATGCATTGATACAATTTTCTGTTCAACAGAGATGCTCCGAATAAGCTGAATTCTATGCATGAAACGATGTCCTCCAATACTAAATACACAAGCATCTGGAGGAACCTCATCAGAGCTGGTCAGAGAACGAGTAGTTATCCGAGATATGTAAAGGGTGAATGTGCGAGCAAATGCCAAATAAGCACTGCTTTCTCCTGAATTTTGGGACTCCGAGAAACACCAAGACCAGGCCAATTGAGGAAGACAGGATGGCGAACCCTTAAACATAGGTACATCTATTATTGAATTGATTCATTTAAGAAAGAGTAGTGACAGGGGGAAACATACCTTAAGATGTTGCCAAAAGACAACCCGGAATTTTGGCTTCAGGACCACAACAATGACCTTGGTAAATGACGTCATAGCAACAACTGCGGAGCCAAGAAGCGCACGAAATGCAGGATGACGCTGATAGTTTTGCAAGAGCCCAGAAGTATGAGTTGGTCGTAAGGGTGCAATCGCGCAAATTTCTCCATGACTAAAAGACACCCAGATATTACTTTAAAAGCTTACGTTGGTACATATGAGGGGGAGGAAAGAACGTATAACTTGCCTGCCCGAGAAAAAGCACGAAGAAAGAGTGCTGCGACCGAGAATTCCTCTTCTACATGGCAGAGAAAAACAGGAGAATAAGTACATAATGTGACAAGAATTTTATGATACGTATATCATCAGGACTCACCTAAAGTCCATTTCATAAGCTGATCCACTGCTATCAACAGACACAGCAACAGTTGGCAAGGACGCAAAGGCACAAACAATGATAGATTGGCCTTGCTGATGAGCGTCATCAATAATTCGTAGTAATGTGAATGAAGACGACTTCACTTTTTTGGATTTGAGGTCGTTCTTAGATCCTGCTAGAGTGGCTTCTTCGTCAAAATCTCCCTCATCATCACCATTGACAGCGCCACCAGATGATTTTGGCAACTGCCACATTGCAATACGACCGCTAACAAAGCCAGTGAGAAGACGGGTGCCTAATAGATTTTGACTAAGTGACGTGATTGCACCTTGACCAGAACTAACATCCGTGGTACTTGTGTCAACGGAACAGACCAGTTTTTGGCGGCGATCTAGAGGGTAGTCGCAGTAAGCAAGCGACATTACTTATTTCAATATCAAAATTAATGTTTCATCAAAAATACGCGTTAATTGATGCACTACTGAAAATTTAACATATTTTAAAAGGAAAAAATTTAAAATATGAAAGATATAGGTCTCCTAGAAGATCAAAAAATATTTTTTCAATTAGTGCCCTGAAATCCATGAAGATTTACGATATTTGGGACAGTCAATAACGGTTGCTTAAATGACATATATGTCGAGTGCAATATTTCACAAATTAAGTTTGCACAATTTCACAAGTATAAGGTACTATAATTAAATTGGTTGGAATATCGATAGTACGATAAACAGTATTCCAATTGAGCAAATTTGCAAATGTACCAATTCCTGATAAAAAGATTGAATAATAATCTTGAAAAAGAAAAGCATATTCGAATAAATAATACCAATAATATGCTCTTCCTTATATAAAAGGCACCAATTCTATGAAAATTATAAGAAAATTAGATAAAACGAAAGACTGATTTATAAATTAACGCAACAGGAAAAACAAATTTAGTAGACAATCAAGATCTAAGTAACTTCATTTTTAGAGAAACTTCATTTCGATTTAATGCGACAAAAACCCAATTCATACCTAATTTCTACGTAGCTAACAGAGATAGATCGTGCATCATTTTATTATGGTTTGCCAAGAGACATTACGCTTTCTATGAAGGGTTTAGCATTTAGTATTCAGTAAGTCTCTGAAAAGTGCTAATCACACTCCATATGTACCTAGAACTAAAAGATATCATAGGAAGAAACAGTCACATCAAGTAAAACGAACATTAAGAAGCAAAATAAATGAAATTTTACAAATTTAGTTTTATCTAAATTATATTTTGACAAGGGTCAATAAAAAACATGAAGAAGATTGAACAGACTTACCGAACACGAACAAAAATCCGTTATTAGTTCCTACCACAATGAAAGACTGTAAAGACTAAAGGGCAGATAAGACGAATTAATACAACACGTAAAAAACATCTAACTTTAAGTTTGCAATGAAACGAGATTTACAATGCAACTGGGCGACCCGCAAATTCCTTTTAAACTTGCATTCAACAATTGCGTATGAACCGATTTGAGCGAAACCGAACGAAGATAATTTTGACAGCTTTGCTGCTGTTGAAAAGAGGATTTCGGGGTGGATGAGTGACTGAAAGATGAGTCATCAGAAATATCAGATGAGAGAAGAGACGTGAAGCTTTCAGTAAACAAAGATGCAGAGCGAAGACCAAAATCTGTGCTTTCAAAATCTTCTCCTTCAATGGGTAGCTCCTGTAAATCGGCTTCAATATCCGAAGCGAGATCATCATCAGAAAGGACACTGGAACCACCTGCGTAGTTGATACCGGGCATGTGATCATTCATAATTCTGAAAGAAAAGGAAGACTTAAAATGGACTGCGATGCATATGTAAAATAAAAATTTTAATTATTAAAAACTTACCTGGAGAATAGAAATCTTCGTAAGTGATCCTATTGCAGAAAACGGGTAGTATAAAAACCAATAAAATGACAAAAGGATAGATAAACCAATTAAAAGTCAACATGCTCGATAAACAAAGAGTACTACACTATTCAGTAATCTAGTGGAAGAACACTGATAATATATATAATTAAGTGAAAATCCAAGCACACACAATCATTCGGCATAGTTTTAAGCATAAAAATGACTAATTTAACATTGAAATATAAAATGAAATATGAAATTGCTAATTGGAAATAGACGTGGCCATACGCTTTAAAAAATTTAATAACGCCAAAAAACCCACACTCGAAATGACAATCGATACCTTTAATTCCGCAGAACTACGACTAGTCTATATAAACTAACATTGATTATTTCTTTAACTCATTAAGTAATTCTTTATTAAAATTGCGTCCAACTGCCTTTGACTTTAATTTTTATAAATATACTATACAAATATCGTTATTTTTTTATCCAAATGTTATTCCATAAAACTTAAATCAAATATCTGCATATTTGATTTTTTGGAGTGAAATAATAAAAAAATTAATAAGTATATTATTAATGCTATTTTATATCGTTTGGAGTTATAACCTAGATAAATGTCCTTCAACCAATTATCTGGCTGAATAGCTAGCTGTAATATGCCCATTGGCGGGATAATCCCCTAAGGTTATTACTTACGAGGTTGGGGCAGATGATGTATATTTTACTCAAGCGAGTAGATGCAATCTTGTTCTTTTGTGTTACTATCTTATTATGGGCCTCGCTGATTCCGTAAGTATTTTCTCATCATTATTGCTCTCAAAATATCTAGGAAATTATCAAGATCTAGACATTTACCTCAACCCGATCTTCCTATTTTCAATCATTCTTTTATATTTGATAATTCTACTGAACGATTTGGCATCCCTCTCAAGGGCAATCACCTGTCATACGTTTATGCTACTTGGGATGCGGAATCTTTACGGCGAGTGGATGATGTTGAATTGTTTTTCAGCGCATATTTTGATGCTGTAAGAACTTCGCATTATTTTCATCCAATAATCTCAGTTGCCTGTTACTGCATTCAGCTGCTGGAAACCACCGTGTACATCTCTTTACTCCATTCAGAATTTTCCCAAATTGATCTGGTCACACAATTATGGATCGAGTAGCCCAGGTTCTTTTGAACGATATCCGAAAATGTTACAGAAGGCCAAGCGGATATACGATCCTCTCTTTCAAGCAAACAGTTGTACTGAACTGAGGGATATTGTTTCTAAATATGAGGTATTCGTTGCTTGTCTGTAATTGACATATTTTTCGTAAAGTTTACTTTTGTAGGTAGAATTGATGCGACTCCTCAACCATCCTCATTGTATCTCAGATATCACGAATTCGCAACTAGGATTTTATCGTCATCCGATAGTCTTCAAATAGTTAATCACGCCTTCTCTTTGAGCAAAGATTTCGCTTTTGTTATCATGACAACTCAATCCGATTCATGCTTTTTGAATTCCTCTTATCCTTTACATATTATTTTTCGGTCAGGTCGAACAGTAAGTCCCATGAAATTCGCATCAACTTGCATAGGTCAAAACCCTGCATGAATTTTATTCTGAGGGCGTGTCTGTAAGAAACTTGACGCAAATCTTTTACCTTGCCGTGAAGAGTATGGTTCTCAGCTTAAAAGGCTCAAACATTTTGACTCTACCTCATCTTTCTACTGCTTTTCCAACTGCTTACAATTTAAGTGAACACAATCCTCTTATTCTTCTCTTCACTGATTCTCAACTTGAACCTGATCCTCAATATGATGAAGATGTTTATATGGTTTGACTTCACCTATTTCAATTCTAATCTTTCTGTAGTTTAAATCACTCCAGTTGGAATATTCAATGTGTGAAGATCTGAATGAAATTGATTTACCCATTCCAAAGCTAGCGGAACAGCAGGACAATTTGTATAGGAGGTTGCTTGAAGGCAAAAGTGAACAGTGTCGAAGAGCTGCTGTTTGTTCAATGTGGTGGAATAAGGCACTTGCTTTGTCTAATGAATCACAAACGAATGCCTGGCTAACCTGTGGATTGCATAAATCCAGCATTTCCTATTCAATCAATCATCCTACTCTATCTTTTCCACAATATGTTTCATTGGGCCTTAATAGCCATCCAGCTGGTAAAGGTAAACTGATTATTTTTATCATAATTTAAAATTTTAGTACATATTTTAATGGTCACGTTCAGTTGTAAAACTTTTAGTTTTAAGGAGTGGGTAGGGAAATTTTTGGATAGAGGAGTTTAGAATATCCTTTTGTTCACTACTAAATTTTGAGTAAGCAACATTTTTTACTGCTTTTTGGGCATCTGTTTGCAATCTTTAAATTTGAATGAGCATCTCCTCGAAGGTATCATTTCTAATGCTGGAGTGACATTCGGTAAGGTGATTTAAATCACCAAGAACTATTCAGATTGTATTACTTACGACAGAATCTACGAGTATTTACTTTGTTTCGTCATTTATCACAAGGAATCAGAAGATATCAGATGACGATTTGTGTATTTTGATTTTTCATATCTTGTACTGATGAGCACCGTTGTTAATTGTCTACGTTCGAATTAATTTACTGCTGTTTACATACATTTAAATTGCTTCATATTTCGCAATTCATATTAAAGGCTTCTTTGAAGTTCCTCTAAATTGTCACTATTAAAAAGCGCTAGAGTAGAATCTATTTGATGTGTTCGCATCTGGTTCTATTTCAAATTTATTTCGTATTCTACTTCAAAGAATCAATTTATCTAAGTTCTTTAAGCATGGTCTGTCTTTTCATTATTTGGTAATGAATACTGCTTTTATACTGTGATGGGTAGTGTCTTCGTCAATGTGCTTATCTGCAAATAAATGGATCTCCATTGGTTCACATTCGGTGATGTGGATGGTCAAACACTGGATAAGTCGGATTAACATAAGAGCGGTTATAAGAGTCATTCTTTCTGCTCAGCCAAGTATATGTAATATCTTCTTTATAAGGTTTTGGAGTATTTTAAGCTCGCTCAGTTATTTTAGATTTCGCGATCAAGTGATTAGTACTCCATTTCCGATTTGTTAATGATACTGTTCGTCTCTTCGACTTTTAAGTTCCAAGCTGAAACTTACCATTGAATGAATGAAACCCTCTTAAGATCTTTTTTGCGTGTTATTATACTCTATAAGCGTCTTGCTTTACTACTTAACCATA
The DNA here is from genome assembly GCA_900708905.1 of Hymenolepis diminuta. Classification (NCBI taxonomy): domain Eukaryota; kingdom Metazoa; phylum Platyhelminthes; class Cestoda; order Cyclophyllidea; family Hymenolepididae; genus Hymenolepis; species Hymenolepis diminuta. The sequence continues at coordinate 2,184,374 of CAADRB010000018.1, forward strand.
ACAGAAGGCACATTTCATTGAATTGATCTGGCCTCTATTTACTTCAAATAAATGCTACTTATTAATATTTAAGTACAATTCGTTTGCTTCTTTGTAGATATCATCAATTTGGCCGCTCATCTACTGAATTCCAATCTGAATCCATACGACGATGCTTCTCAATATAATGGGATTGATGACACCTTTGTTGTTCGAGCGCTAAATCGTCGATGTTGCGAATTCGCAGTTAATGAAGCTACCCATCGTATGGGTATATTTAACACTCAGGGCGTCCGAGCTTACGCCTTAGATCTCATCCGTGGAAAAGAGAAACCCGAATATAACCGTCTTTGTCAAAACTCTTATCCCATAAACTACGCGAAAACCAAGACAAATGTAGCTAATATAACCGCAAAAGGTTGTCATAGGTGGGGCAACGATAGCCTCACGTTTGTCACTGTCTCGAGTCGCAATTCACCGCCTTGGATTCGTGATCTTTTTGGCGAGAATAGAAGCCATCTACCGCGAGTTGCTATTGTTGATTCTAGGGTAGGGAGTGCATATCTTGGCTCTGAGTATTTATTTATCAATTTCAAATTACTTATTTTCTTTCTTTGTATTTTAGTATGAGGTGGTTTATAACATGAAGACTGATCTATCTTATGATAATATTGGTATGCAAAACTTGATTTAATCTTCTTTTTAACTATTTATGATGATAACATTTTAATTCCGATCCATAGCATTTAGGTTTCTTTATTATTTTTCCTTTTGTTCTGGTTGGATTTAAAGGCATTGTTTTATGGTAGGACTAGAAGATCATCAGATGTACAACAAAAATATGAAGGCGGAGGCCATTAGTAAGAATATTATTTTATTTAAAAGTGGGGGAAAGCGAGCGAGGGGATAAAGTGGGCTACAAACGCAGAAGTAGTCTGAGATAGAAGCTGACAGGATTTCAGGAGAAGAGCTGAGGTAGGAATCGAGTCATGCGTAAGATTACACATAGGTATTTATAGATTTGGTTGGAATTTCGATGGGCCTTTTGGGTTAAACACATAGTGATTAGGAAGTTGAAAGTGAGGAGTCGTGGGTTTAACGTCCGTTTGAGTCTCTGCAGGTCGATTAGAAGTGTCATTATTTGCTTGAAGATTTATAATTTTCAAGTTACTAACTGTAATGGTCTATAATGTCCAACTCATAAAAATTGAAATCAAAATTACTTTTTAGTCAACGTAATCTCAGATTTTTTATCAAAAGGATCATGCAGGTGGTAAGATATTGACAGAATTGTATGTATCAAGAATAGGAGAGAAGATGAAGTTTGAATAAAGCTCGAGTCATAGTTGATGCCTCTGTTCCTAAGACCTTTATGGTTTGAGATATTTTAGAACATTCTGTTCCGTGATTTGTCGGCAATTGGACTTAATGTCGTCTTTAACGAGGGGATTTCTCATTGACGTGTTTCCTTTTGTAACCGGGCTTCAAAAATTAGCTCAAAGTCGTCTGATAGAGGAATGCATGCATCTGGAAATAGCAAAACTTTGGAATCTCTTGTAGTTATGTCATTCCCGTCGTTAGATTCACTTGTTGGTTGTTTTATAAACTAAAGGTTAAAAAGCATATTATCTGCTCTTTTAGCGATGTTCATTGCTCGGTTCCACAATGGCACCCTTGATCGTAATCTCGTTTCCAACTTCAAACCGACTGTCAAAGAAGAGACCGATAACTTCCGAGAGGCTTGTAGTGCTCAGCAGTTGCAAGACCTAATTGAACGGGAGGACAAGGACGTGGTTGTCCTCTTTTACGGTCGACATTGCGGCTATACCACCCATGGCCAAGGTGCGCTCTATGAATTTCGATCGGTTGCCAGACATTTTGCTCGTCGTCAATCGCCCCTTTTCGTGGTGTAAGTTTACATGTTTCATCTTCTATTTAAGCACATCTAAACTATCGTTAGTCAAATCAACTAATTATCTTGTCCATGTCTAGTTAGGGCCGGCCATTATCACCAATTTTGGTCTTCATTCTAGCAATCCATTCAGATTCGGCGTTAAAATAAGAAAGACATTAGTGATTATTAAAGTGTCCGGTCAATTCATTCTTTATTTGCAATGGATTGGGCTAAATAGATTTTAGATCTTGGGGTTAATGTTGATGAACAGTGGGAACAAACGGAAGAATCACCAAATTTTTTGACAAAGACAGTGTGGAAAGGATTTATTGGGGAATAATTTATATACAAAGCAAGATCGATTAAATTGAGATAACTGTTTAGAAGAGTAAGAAAGTTAGTTAGACCAAGAAAGTGTTAGAAGAAACGATTACCCTGCCACAATGGCTACTTCAATCTTAAGGAGCACGGAATCGAAGTTGAGTATATTTAGACCTCTAGCTTGCTAACGGGTCCACTGCACGTTCCTATTGGGCTGTGGGTTGGCGAGGTTGTTAGCTTAATCTGTCTCCAATTCCTCATTAACATTACGCTTGGTTGCTTACAATAGTCTATCTTGAATACAGTCGGCGTTTGTTATATTCCCATCAACTTCTACGTGTAGGTAGGAAGTTAGAAGAGCACTTCACTCCTACAGAGTATCCGGGTTATGCTTTACTGCGTCTGACCAATTCATATAAATTGGGTAGGAAATCGAAAATATTTTCTTCTTAAGGTTTTTCTAGGATACAAGTAGTATATTGAATTATACTAGCTTAGGCTTTACCAGTGGCTGTATCGAAACAGGAATAGAACAAAAATCCAGAGAATTGAATAATACCAAAAATATATTTGCACACTGATACTCTTTGAATAGACGACGTAAGGTGTGTATAGGTGCGGATGACGATGAACGGATGAATGGACTGTAAATCAATAAGGAATCCTAAATGACACATGATTGGTGTAGTAGAATTTCACAAAAGAATAGTACAGTTGAATTACGGACATGTGACGACATATTACAATTTCAGGTATGGAAATGCAACAGACATAGTACGAATATGTGACAGTGGCATAATTGGTCATTGTGTGGATTAAGTCCGTAATAAGTTCGACTCCAAATTACTAAAATATATATTGACATCTGTATGCAAATTGACGAGATCTCAAATTAATTAAGAGTATATCGACAGTAATATTTTACAATGTTATAGGGTTGATGTCGACATGATGCAACTGCCTTGGTCGCTTACGGTCGAACATGTACCCGTTGTGATATTCTTCCCGAGCAAACGGTAATTTGATTTGGCCTAAGTTGATTCCTTCTCCAATCTACACATTACATCCTCCCAAATTCCCATTCTTTTTAGTTTGTTGAATAAACAAAAAGCAGACTTGTAAGTTTAATATTTGCTTGAAACTTGAGCTTATCTTGCTTCTAAATCACAAGTATTAGTGCGGCTGTTCGTTATAATTTTATCTAAACAACTAGTATGCGATCTTTCAAAACCATCTGCTGATAGTTATTTTGCTAATATTTTAATGCATTGTCCGTATTCACGGCTAAAGTAATATTAATCAGCACTTTTCGATTACCGCTTACGGCCAATTGCAGGGTGATCCAGACGACATAAAAGATTTCTAAGCACATCGGGTGTAGTTTTAAAAGAGGTTAGCATCTGGGTAAATCATTTTAACTGTTGATTTCTACTAATTTTTACTACAAGAACAGGATGGGCGTGTAGTCTTTAAAGATAGTAAAAGATCAAGAAGGAATAAAGTGGTCTGTTGATGATTATGGTTTTGGTGTTGAAGTGGAAATAGCAGGGATCGTTTGTATGAATATACAGACTGAAACTTAGTAATGATCAGGTACGTATCATATAAGTTGTTTAATACTATATGTAAATAAATCATTTGAGGATGCATGATAGTCCTATATTGGGACTTGAAGTCACATGACAAAATCAGTCACTCCAAGTTTTATGGTGGAGGCTCAATAACATTTTTGGGGTAAACAAATAGGCTAACATTTGTTGGCTTTAGAAGGAATAATTGATTTTATTTTTATACAGCAATGGAGCAGCACGCCCTGATTTTTATTTTGTAGACATACGAAAGAATGAGTTTTAAAATAAAATGCCTGCTCATTTGATACCGTAAAGAACTTGTAGTTTATGAACCGCTGAACCGTGCCTGTAACTTCAGCTGGAAATGAAATATTGCCATTATATCAGTGTAATGATTTTCGAGGAAAGGAAATACTAAATTATCGTTTTAATTTAATTAGGAAGTAACGGAAATGTTTCTAATTTACATTAAATAGCCGTGTAGTATCACAAATACCTATTTGTGTATATACATGAATAGAAAAGATCCTATTATTGTCGAATGTTTTAGTGATTTTTTTATCAATTTCGGTTATAAGTGGAGACCCAAGTGAAAAGCTTTTGAATCTACTTCTTTTCACCATGACTGTTTTAATTTGCCTTAGAAAATCAAATTCCATAGTCTTTCCACAAGTGCTGCTGTCTTCCACAGACCTATTTTCCAATCTCGTCACTTTTGTGAACAAGCATGCGGAGACTACTCATGCTAGCACACATAACACCAAAAGCAACCATTCTTCCCTAGACGATTCATTCGGAATAGCTGAGCATCTCCGTGTACATCTGAGTCAAATTACCTCAGCAGAGAATCTTCTAGAAAACCTCCTAGAGCGTCTATCTACTGGACTTGAGGAGCTCAATACTGCCTTGTTAACCCATACCTTTCCCTATATCACTTGTACAACATCTGGTCGTCTAGTCCTTGAGCGACTTCTTTTCAGCAGGGATCGACTCTCTTCTCAGTGGAATCACTTTAAACGTGTGCAAGAGGATTTATTTGAAGAGCGTAAAGCGACGCTGACCGTTAAAATTCAACTGTTGGCAAATAACTTGTGATTTGGGATTTTTCTGTGAGATGAGCATTATGACCACTTTTACTTTTTTGTATTTGTAGAATGTATAAAAATTGTGCTTTCTTAATTCAATCAATGGATGCATTGAATGTGGGTAAAATTTAAATTTGGTCGCATTCTGATGTTTGGATAGTCAACCTCACGCGTTAATTCTGGTCATGAATAGAGCGGCTCTAGGGAACCTTTTTTCTACTTTAAATATCATTAATGCTTGTATTAATGGGCTTGGGAAGTGTCTGGGCTGAGGTGAAAGTGTAGAAATGCTCTAAATCCTGGAGCTCTATTCCATCATTTGAATTCAATATTGTAAAACATCCAGAAACAAAGGAACTACGAAGCGGGCATCTCTGTTAATGACTCTACGAATGCCTTAAATTCATGTACGGTAATATCATCCTTCTTTCTCTCCCTTCCGAAGAAGGAAAATGATTTGAGGTGATAAGGCCGACAGGTAAGCATTCGACGTAGTGGACAATAAATTGTGAAGCTTGAATTTTGAAACGTGGACTAACCATGAATAATGTACAACCTTATTCAAATAATCAAATGTGGTAAGATTCTTAGGATATTCTGACTTTGTTTTCATCTTTTCCAACTCTTCTTTATTCCTTGTTAGTCTTTACTGTTTTCTCTATGAAGAACATTAGATTTTTTGCCTTGTCGTGAGTTAATATTAAATAATAGTAATAGTAGACATATAGAACTTATTTTTTCAGACAATCCGTAGCATGTCAGGTCTAAGGGGTAAAATGTCCACTGAGAATAATTGAGAGGGTGATGGGGGAAGGCCATGGCTAAGAAGGGTTAGAATGCTGAAGTCGAATTAGGAGGATAGTAGTCAACTAGAACCTGCGTTTTTTCCCTCGATTACTGTTCTACTATTTCTAAACTAAATAAATATACTTAGGGATTGAGGGGAGATGGAAAGTGTTTTACGAAGAAGAACTGATGAAAACTGGAATGAATTCACAGAGATCAAGTTGTGGCAAGCGGAGTTGATTGTTAGAAGAGCAACTAATAGAATTCATTATATAACTAATAAGAGATGGGGAATAGGAATTAAAAATGAAAGCTTGTGTAGTATGTGCTCGTATTGTGTGTGTAAAACCAGATGAGCAGACAATGTATACAAATGCGGGTAATGTAAGCCACTAAGCTTATTGCTACTGAGGAACTGGAAGTATAAAAAGCCGGCAATCTCACCAGCCAGTAAGGATCTCTCATAGATCTTTACACTCTTTCATTCTATACCGTCTTTTCTATAAAATGTTCTTGAATATTTATATCGCACTTCCTACGTCTGTATGAATATCTCATTTGTAGCAATAAGGTAACATACGTAGATATTGCTCAAGGTCAGTCATTAACCGGACTGGAGTTCAGTATGGTTGAATTTCGGACATTTCCGTAGTAAAAGGCCCATATTACACTTATTCGAATACCTACTTTGAAATTCGACAGATTGAAAATATATAATTATTATCTTCAATTTCAGAGCTTTACTGTATGGACGTTAAATAGTCCTGAAATGCTACTGGAGCTTTGTGTGTCAGACGTCAAAATCTTTCAACACCAAACTTCGTGGCTTAATTAGTACTTCTTTGCTACAGTAAGGAGTCCGAAAAAATTTTAAAGATGAGTCTTCACACTTCAGCCTAACATTCAGTTTACCTTGGAAAGGTTAACTTTAAGATGGGGCATCTTAACCTGAATCACATACAAATTACTTTTATTGATGGCAAGCAGATTTAGCGCTGCTGAGGGCGTTCCACTGACTTGAAGCCCACTCGAAATACCGTACCTAGCGTCTCAAACTTAATCTCTACGTTAATGAGCTGACTTTGTGACTCAACCGACACTTTTAGATGCAATGAGGAGTCCAACACGATTCAAAAGCAGGACATTCAACTTAGCTTTCCAACTTATATTTGCAAGAGGTCTCCTCTGGCTTAGCCAGCCAAAGATTGAAACTGAAAGAATCAGATACGGAAGAGGTCTGGGTTCCCTGACATGTTGTGTATATCAATGGCCTGTACTTGCTGCAAAGGAGTTGTCCCATGAACCCCTGAGGGTACTAGGAAAGTATGAAATACAGACGCTTTTTGATAACTTGTGTGGATTAAGCTGAAGATACAAAGATAGGATGGCTATCTTGTGGAAACAGTAGGATTTAAAAAGTAAACTTCATTACACATTGAGGGTCCCAAATAATTGTCAGTGGCACTGTAAATGATGCTGTAACCTGCAGTCTATTGTAGAGACAAACAGTAGGTTGTAAGACTCCGACCCACTTTACAGTGTCCACAATTATTTTTCGGAGTAAAAGAAGGACTAATTGAGGTCTTCATTGAACCGATTATCTACTACGGTATTTCCAAATAATAAATAGTGTCTAATAGCAGTAAATTAGACTCTCCTACTCAAAGGACTATTCTTGGACCATGTTCTAGGAGAGGCATGAAATATGAAGTGTCGGCTCAGAAGGTACATCTGGGAAAATATTTTGAATAAAAAATTCCACAAAAGACTTCGAAAATGTACCATTAGTTAAAATTTTCTTAGTTCTATTACATAAGAACTTCCATAAGCTACTAGCTACAAATAGGAATTATAAGGAAAACATGCATAACATCATGTCTGTGAGAAATGAATGACTGACGTGTTCGAACTGTTATGGCTAGTCCACCTAAAAAATGTGTTTCTAGTCTCTAGAAGTTTAAAATTCCACCTCAAGTGAATTTGTGTGAAAAAAAACCGAAATGTATTGTTGCCAAATACATGCGAAAGTAGGCAGATAAGTAGGCATTGTTTTTGAAAACCTTACATATCGTTATCGTTAAAAATGGGAACAAAGAGCTCAAGTTCAGTCCGTAAAAATTAAATTTTCTTGTTCTTTTGGTTACAAGCTAGAACAATTCACACAAAAGACAGCTTACTTTTGATTGCTTCTATTTCACCATCAACATAATAAAAAATGCTGCAAAATAAAAAGATATGTAGCGGATGCTACACCAATAATTCTTTTGCTAAACCTAAGTAATCCTCCTAGCAGTCCAAATAGCCTCTAGTA
>CAADRB010000018.1:2212200-2235627 GCA_900708905.1 Hymenolepis diminuta
GGGATATGAAATTAATTATAAAAAACGTAAGTATTAACTCCCTGCTATCTAAATAAGCCTATCGATTTTATTCGCTTTTCTCTTTCCCTCACTTCTTACTGCGTATAACTCAACTCGACCTGTAGGCTGTCCATCGATTTTCCTACCTTATTGAACACCTGCATCTTTACCTTTACTTTACTAGTACCTTCTCTCTGTTACCTTCCAATCTTGTGGTGGAGGATTTCCTAAAGCTGGAAAGGGCAACAATTTAGCAGGTTTGCCCTGTCATTTACTGGTTATTTCTAAGTTAGAGCCGCTTTTAGATATCAAATTTATTATTATTTTCGAATTTAAAATAAATTATCTCAATGGCCGGATTAGAGACTGACTTGGCCTCAAAGATGCTGTTTCTCTGTTGTAACCTCAAGCCCTTCAGCAGAAAAGTTTTTGCGTTCTCAAATGGTTTACTTTGATAGGAGTAATTAACCTACTGAAATAACTTCAGCGTGGTCATTTCTAGGTCTCATTTTCCCCGTCCAGCGACATCCTGAGTCCTTCCGTAATTTGCTGAGCTGTATGTAGGGGCCAAATAGAGAATAATTTTCTCAAATTAAAATTTTCTCTCTGTCCTTTCATCACGGACTCCTTACTGTAGTACGGGCTCACCCGTGAGGACATCCACACGTGGCTTCGGTCCCCCTAACGCGATACCTGTCATGACCAGCCGTTGTGATCACCGATCGAACACACCGACGATATTGGACACCCTATCGAGTCCTGAACAAGCCATATATAAATACTCTTCGCAAGTGCATTCACCACAACAGATTATTCACACCCAATTGCTAGCTGTATCCATTCTTGTCCTCTGCAGCCTCTGAACTCAATAACCTCAGTGAACACTCCCTCTTTTGGTCCGTCTGCTTCTCCCTTCCCAGTTTATTATCAATAAAGATCCTGATTGTAACTGTTCTCTTTTCTCCCCTGTTTTTGCAACAAACAGTAGTAGAAGACAGAAGGTATAGCCCAAATAATACCTAGGCGAAAACCGGATAACTTAGCTGCTAGTATACCTCCAGCATATATATTATACAGGCCGCTTAAAGCATTTAAGGACACTTTGCGCACTTTTATAAAAACAGAAAATGAAACTGTTAATGATTGAAACCTACAATTTCTTATAATAAAACAAATTAACATATTATTAAGCTAAGTTTTATTCTACTTAAGCTCCTTCAGCTTTTATTACCCCACAAAAAAAGCGATTTCAAGCTTTGATCACCGGGTCTTTATTAATTTTTTCCATTTCTCGGGCTATTGCTTCCATCAGAGGGGATTTAGTTTTATGGTAATATTTATCAACTTCCTTTTCTACCACACCCCACCCCACACGTACTAATCGAAAGGATTAGGGTCTAGTGAGTAGTTAGGAGGTGGCCATAAGTTTGGAGTGACATGATGATTAAAATTCTTGGCTATTCATCCAATCCTGGGTTTGGAGACCTTTATGAGATGGAGTTGAATCTTGTTGGAAGACATCGGGCCTTCCTCCATTGACTACGCTGTCTATCCAAGGCGACTTAACAACAATGGCTTGAAGAGTCACCATATAGGCGTCTGCTCCTGCACTGATTCTAAGGCCTTGTGGAAAAATTGAGGAGTCTTGATGTCCCCCTCCCTCACTGCTCTTTACGACACCGAATAGCATCAGTGTTGCTAGAAACTTCGAGCACATGCATGGCATTTGGAACTCCAGTGGAATCCCCCCACACATAGCCACCTATCATTGCTTAACTTACTTTTTCATCCTGGTGGAAATTTTTTTGGTCGGAGAAAAGCCACAGACACTCCTGTTCTTCTCGGTGCTTCAATCTGTTTAAGAGTCGTTTTATTCACATTTAACGATTCTCTTGAGTTGTTTTTGCCCACATATGCTCATGATCTCGTCCAAGAACGTATGAGATTTGTATCCGAGGTCTTGATGAACAACGTTCATTGTATATTGTTACTGCTTCAGACACTTGAAGATCTTTGGTAAGATGTCGTGCATTGAATTTCTAGGATTTTCGTCCATCATACAATGCACCCATGAGTGTTGTTGTGAGTGTTTCAGCAGAGCATTGACAATGCTGTTTTCTCTTGCTTATGGAGGCCAATTAATACCAATTGTTTTTACTCAGCAGCTCCCTCCTAACTTTGCAAACGAAAGATCTGACGACTTTTAGAAATGGTACAATTTCTAAATTGCTGTGTTTCGCTTTTACAGGCGCTATTACAGTGTCTTTTCATTTTATTGGTGATAGTAGTATTTGCCATGAGATCTTCTGATATAAAAATACCTAAATTATTATCGGGTTAGCTTAAATAACAAAAATGTAAATGATTTCAGTATATACATACACTCCTTTCTAAGTACACACATCATCCACATTCAGCCGCAACAATCACTACTGCCACGTAACCTCAAACCACGCTTTATTCGTTCTCCAAAGATTTCTACTCATATACTGGATGAGTGCAGCTATCTTTCCTATCTCTATCCTGTTCTTGTAGTGAATATCAGTGGAATTTGGAAGAGTAGAATTGAAATTATATGCCTAACGGTCTATCACTGCCTACTTCATTTTAAGAAGTTGTAAATTATCGCTTTTTAACACGGAAATTATTAGTGTTTTTATTATGAGTATTTTAACAAAAAACGCACAATGAAACGATATTAGGTTCAGAACACAATGGGAGAAAATTGAGAAAATTTTAAAAATATGCAATGTAAAATAAATTTATGTATTTAAAGAAGAATTGTTCAAGAGATGAAAAATAAGAGCATGTAAGACTTAAAAAAGCGAAATGATTCTTTTCCTCCTTCAAAAGTTCCTTAACTTCTTCATGGAGGCATATTCTGGAAGAAATGATTTGTTGACCCAAGTTTGAACAAGATTTGATTTTTACACGATGAATATGGTTTAAAAATGGTCAGCTTCAGTGTCAGGTTTTTCCAGCCTCTAAATTGAAGCCTTGAGCATCCAGTCACGAAATGAAGGAATTTTTGCTCTCTTTACTGAAATCTACAAGCATTTTCACAATAAAGTGGATCATTTCAGAATCTTTGCCATATCCTTCAAATATAATTTGTGATTAAAGATTCCCAATTCTCGTTGATCGATTATAAAATTTGCGATTTCCGCGGTGATAAACTTTAAAGGCCATTTCAAGGGGAGTACGCGCTCAAATCCAGCTAATTATTAATGCTTATCATTTGTCCATAAATTACCGACAGAAGCCCCCATTTGTGCAAGACTTCCCTTATCCAAGCAAAATTCCAACAATCTACGAATGAAGTCAATGTAATTAACATTATCATCGTGCTTAATTCCATCTTCTTCCAGGGGTAAAGTCACAAAGTTCCACAGTTAGTGATGTCGTCTATTAAATAATTGATGAAATTTAACTGCTTATTTAAAGTAGTTAAATCTAAATTGAAATAAAAAAGAGTGATAAGAATCTTCTTACATTAGAAGCATAATGGTCAAACACTGATAGAAAGAGATCATCCAATGCGCACCCGAAAACCATTTCATTTCGTCCAGACTGTCTTTACCGTGGTTGAATACAGTTATGGAGAATCCTTTCTAGTGTTTGCTAAATTGAATAAGTCTAGGAAGCATAAATCGGGAATGGGATACAAAATAAGACATTTTTTAACATCAAGTAATCCAGTGAGACGTACCGATCATCAAGACCAGAAAACTTCCAATGAGTGTTGAAATTAAAGTCAAATGATATTTGCTAACGAAAATTTTCTCAATGTTCCGTCCGCATGAATAACGCTTTCCAGTGATTGCTGGTCCCTTCATCCAGCATTTCTTTTACTGCATCAGAGTAACCCAAAATTATTTTCAGAAATGGTTTCTATAGAGGCACACCTTTATGATAACCATTCTTTTGAAGAACTTACATTTATTATAAAACTCCACTAAATGTCGTTGGAGTAATTAAAGAGTTTTACCTCGAGAGCTTTTACAATGGAGATACCTAATATTTGAAATCGAACTAGGGCTTTAAGTGGAATGGAAAGTCGTGAATAGGGAGCGGGAAAGTGTCTAAATTGTGTATGAACAAAAGGAGAGTCTATGTTTTCTGAAGGTCCTAATCACACGCCTGCGGATTTTCCACCACATTCTCTGCCTAATTCCGGTTAATAATCACAGATCACACCTTCACTGTTGGCATCTTTCCTAATTTTGATAAAAAAATTTAGTATAATTCATGACAATTAAAGTAAATAGCGAAGTAACATATCACCTCTCACCATTAAATGCGATATCAAGGAAAGTTTGAACATTCGTAAAATAGTCGAGCAAGTGCTCAACAGAATGCTGAAATTTTCTCCAATCATAGCTATTTGTAAAATCTCTATCTTGGAGAATATTCAAGGTTTCTTATGAAATCATTCTAGAGAATAGCGCGTTGCGAACAACAACCATGTTGATAAAATACAAATGCATCGCCACTGACCGATTACACATTTCGATTGTTGTGGAATTCGCTTTATAATCTCGGAATGAGCTTCGTGAATACTTGTAATATCAGACGAACTTATATTTGGAGGTTGTTGAAGAGGCAGAGCTAATTGGCAGTATTCAGCCCTTGGATAAGCGGGTCTAGCCTACCCAACAAAGATCTAAAGGCAAATACATCCCTTTCATCCATAGTCAGAAGCCAAAATAAAATTAATTTGTATTATTTTGTATTTCCCCTTTTTACTACCTTCATTTGAACAGCTCGGGATTTGTCCTCGGCATTCCCCAATCATTAAAATCCCGATAATTTCCATCATCCATCTCAACTTCCTCGTTGATATTCAAGAGCCCTATTGTAAGTTTTCACTTAGAGTTTTGTGGTTTTAATTACCTTGTTAGAGAAATAATTTACTTACATTTGAGTGGACGCCTATGATTTCCCCAAGTAGGTTCAAATCACAAGTATTTAAATTGCTCTGCCGACAAAGTGGCGACAAATCTATGATGTGAAACATCCGAAAACCTGTTTACAACGAAGTCGATTTATTTTATTTGGCTTTTCTAAAGTTAGGCGAATTAGGAGGAAGCACAACGGAGTCACCGATTAGCATATTATCATTTTGGTGAAATGCAAGATCAATACATTCGCTTCCGTGTTTGTAACGCTATGTACAAGGAAGTAAAAGAAGTCAAATTATTGAAAAAAATGAATAACTGAATCTGTCTGAAAGCACCAACTGGTGACTGGTGATTTACTTTCGCCGTCATAAAGGCAGCTAAAGCAGTAACCGGCGAGAATGAGCTCAAGTTCCAAATCAGGAATAGATGGGGAATTTTGTTTCCACTTTTGAAACAAAGGCATTAAATGATTTAGTTATGCATCCTTTGGAAATGAGGACTCTCGTGGTAAAAGTCCAGGTAATCAGTACGAGATGGGAAGGAGTATATTCTCACAATTCCATCAAGTCAAAATTCACCAAGTATGGCCTAGTTCTGCCGCATGTTCCTAACCAACCAAAAAAATTGCTCGTAAGCCATTCCTTTATTCACTATTACTTAAATTTTTGAGTTTTACAGAATGAACTTTTCTTTTAAAGAAGAACCAAAAGAGTTGATTGAAATGTACCATAAATGTTATATATTCAATAAGTTAAAGCATTAAAATGTTAATAAAGTATACCAGTGACAGAAAATGGAATTTGGGAAAATAATTTAACGTACGATAAACGGTTAATTAGGAATGAATATCCACTGTCGTTGTCATTCTTTTCAAATGACCTATATCCTCTTTATCGTCATGCTGAAATTCTCATTATTGAAGAATTGCCCTGTATTTGTTAACATGAAAGAACTTGTCATCATTGGAAAATCATAGAGCAAACGTTTCGATAATGGTATAATATTTTCTTGACGGTAAAAGTGAGTATTTCTCTTGGTTTGAATCCTCAGTCATCCTCATTCGGCGGAGATGGTCGTATAAATACATTGAATAGAATTGGACTTGATCGAATGCGTTTATAAGGAGTTGGAGCAGATTTGATAGTTCTTGGGATTGGTGAAACTGTTGTAGAAATGCTTTTCGACGTAGAAAATCTTTCGAGGGGATTAACCAATCTCACTTGCCGACAACTTTCCCTAGTTGTGTAACCGTTTCTTCAGTTCTGTCAGTATAGACTCCCCGCCAGAAGGAAGAAAAGCGTTGGGACTATTTTCAGGACTGCAAGAACCTGAAATTTCCTGAAATGCTAATGAGCATCCCTAAAGAAAGAAATTTTCGTCAGATAGTAATTGAGGCCCATTTATAAGTGAAATTTTGTGCTCCAGCATACTCCATTGAACCCTTGGTCATCTGAGTTAGTAAAGGTTGCTGTTCCTCACTGGCCTTTAGGGAAAACAGTTTCAAAAAAGAGATATCTCTAAGCCTAAGTTGGTCGGGCTCCTAAGTAATTTTTAGGTAAGTTGTGTTGAGATTTACACTTCAAGATTTCTATCAGTGGATAAAAACTGCGAACTTCCCAGTCAGCATATAGGACAACTTGTCCTATCGCATAATTAGACCTTTCTACCATGTTAAGGATGTCCCCAGTATCAAACTATTGCATATTATTATAACCTGGGATGGTTACATACTCAGTCAGTCCTGCCGCTATACGGGCAGCTCTATCGTACTTCAAAGCCAGAAGACTAAGAAGTGTCTGAATACATCTGTTCAAGTAAGGTACAAAAAAGGGCTTCGTTTTGGGGTCTGTTTTCCATAGTTTTAACTTATAAAAAGCGAAGTTCCTACGACACGCATTGTGTCCGAGATTTGAGATAGGAAAAAAAATTTTTGTCAATCAGGAAACGGCCGAAAGTATGATACATCAAAGCTAACTTTGTCCTGCATTCTTTAATAATAGTATTTTAAATAAAGATAACTAGGCATCAAATCCTAAAGATTGCTCGCTTTTTTTATAAAAATTCTAAATAAGAAAATTAAAAATTAATTTTTAAGATATGTAACAGAGAACTAGAAAGACCATAATTTACCTTCTTCTTTGAAAACAGGCACATCTTATCGGTTAGCCAAGAAATCATACTCAGAAGATTTCTTATTCGACAAACTTTCATGAAGAGCAAACCCAGCTGTTGAAGCTTCCGTGTCTTCCTCCATAGTAGCATTTTTATTTATTTTGCATAGTTCATAAATAACGCAATTGCCATTCACTGAGATCCAACATTACCTCTATTATTTGTTTAGGTACATTATTATAAAAAAATTAATATCACTCCTATATAATAGAAAGATTCTTTATGCACTCACATAAATAGAAAACTTGTACATGCATTATTAATAAATATTTAATATCGAAAAATTTCGGGATAGCGCAGTGGCTATTAGTTTTATTTATTATTCAATGGATTTCTGTTGACAATAATTATTTGACACGTTGTTTACGGGCATATATTTGATTTGTTGTGGTTGATCGCAAACGTGATATAAATAAATACATTTTGAAAGTAAAATTAAAGGCAATTACGGTGTGCTGGTTAAATTGAAGACAACGTCATTTCCTAACTTTGTAATAAACCTTAGTATATCAGGTATCATTTACATCAGACCCATGAGATTCAATCATTTATATATATATATAAGAGAGCAGTAAGGGATTAAAAATGTATACAGTTCAGCTTCAACCTGTGGAGGGCACCTCACGTGCGGTAGAACATTCTGGAAAGTGCGATTTGTAACTGACTACGTAGTGAACAAGTGCGGCGTGTGTTCAGAGGCCTCCTCAGCCAATCATTGATCAATATCCCTACAGAGTAGCGTTGATTGTATTTAATGACTAGACTTTTGGCAGCGAGCTATAGGAGCAATCCGCTACAGACTCTTCTTCATTTTGCATTATCTTGCTCCCAAAATGCAACTTAACTGGAACGACCGTTTTTGCTACTTTATTTAATTTGTATTTCAACAAGAATTGCTTGCAAGGGATCAATTTCGGCGTTTCTTAGTACTCAAGTAAAGCTGATGTAAACTATAAGCAGGTATCAAAAAGTAAAGGCTATTCGTGTATTTCAGATTAACAATAAATTAAAACTGTTATAACGTTGAAAGAGCTATCGGGGTCACATAAATCGAACAGATAGAATAAGTCAAGTCACTCATATGGTCAGATCAGTTCGGAGGTGGCAGACTAGCCACCTCCAATTTATTAATCAGTAAATTAGGTTTATATACAAAAAATTTCTTTATTAGACGTCAGTCATGTCTCGTTATTGGTGTCTCGATGTGACGATCGGCATCCGTTTATGTATCTATGTGCAAATACACAAACACACAGAAGGACCACCTGTAGACATTATAGTGGAGATCTTATCGGTAGGTGACGATAGACATCTGCTGGCTATAGCACTATTGATAAACATTAAATATAACTGAATATAATTCATCGTCTTACTATTATTTCGAACATGTAGTATTAATTTTGGGGTCATTATTTAATGGAAATAGTTTGCGGCTTTCTATACTAGCATTTCCTAGCGTTTCTGATACTATCATCTCTTCTAGCAGGTAATCTACACTTAGATTCCTTAAATAATTGCCCTAATTATAGATAGGAGCTAGCCAAACTAATAATCAAGATTACAATCCATTCGTAATCTCAGACACTCAATATTATTCACCATTTATAACCGTAATGTAAGAAAATTAGTAAAATGAAAGGTAGTTAAAGTAACGGAAATTAAAGAAGGAGGGCAAACTAATCACCAATCATTACGACTATAGGTATCCACTTGTTCCAAAAGTAAAATGTATACCGGGATTGTTTATGTGATTATTCCTGTATTAAAAGTCATTTACAAGGTCAAAATATTTTAAATTCTATAAAGGTCAAGTAGTTTTCTATCATAATGTTTCAAATAAAACTGGTATTTTCACCTGTCAGTTGTCATTGATTTTGTGTTAAGGGATAATTTTAATAGCCTCAGTAAATAAGCATACATTCGTTATTCGGTTATTAATAATGATTTATTTCTATGATGCAAAACAATGATTTCTTTAAAATTTTTTGTCTTAAAAATCAGTGCATTCACATTACGTAGCAATTAGAGAAAACGACCTGCAATTATTGTTAATTTAAAGGTATCGAGCAAATGAAATTTAATAACTTCTCACTTAACCTGCTCTTTTATAATTTTTGATAATGGTCTCATAATGTCCAGAAAAACTATTCATCGACTAATTAAATAGTCAAAAATCACTACGGGACCGAAAAACTCGTTCAATTTAATATAATCTTGTCTTAAAAAGCTAAAAAGAAAGTATACAGATCCAGATATAGACAAATACACCTGATCTTGGTTGTTCAAAAAAACAGTAATCTCTAGTAATATTTTTAAAGCTGATGTTAATGAAAATGAAATAGTCATTGTCGGTGATCCCCGTCAACATGATATATTTCAAAGAATTGATAAAAGTCGTCTTCAACCTATCATCGGGATTTTAATCAGTCTAATCGGAATCAAATAGATTGAATATGAAAAATTGGCTGCTCCAAAAGGCAATCAAATAGGTCTCCACAAACAATTATTTAAAATATATAAAAAATACTTCGTTTGCTGACACGTTTTAAATCATGTTTTTTATATAAATTGTTTTTAAGAAAATCGGAGCCTTAGAGCATTAAAGTTATCGCTAATCACCCGGTCAAAATGCGTAATAGACTTGAAACAAAAATATAATTGGAGAGACATCAGATTGTTTTGTAATATTAATAAAATTTAATATTTTAAAATTAATTTCTAGCGCTGATTACGACTTGAGGCAACTAGCCTGTTTGAACACACTCGTAATTGTGGCTGTTCTGTTTGGTGCACGCCGATATTTCACTTCTGCTTTGAGAGCTACCATGGCTACTTACACGTCTAAGTGTTTCGGAGAATCAAATACTACCGATTTTCGCATTTTTTTCTGTATGATTATTTTAGTTGCTTAAATTTTTAAATCCCTGCGCTTTCAAAATGGCTCCTATCAGGTTTCACATTTATTCAATTTCCCGACTTTAGATTCCAAAAGTGGTCCGATTTCTCCATTCCATGATATTCCACTTCGAAGCGCTCCTGACGTCTTTAATATGGTCGTTGAGATTCCACGATGGACTAATGCTAAGATGGAGATATGCAAGGAGGAACTTCTTAACCCAATTAAGCAAGACGTAAAGAAGGGCAAACTTCGCTATGTTAACAATATTTTCCCTCACAAAGGCTACATCTGGAATTACGGTGCTTTGCCTCAAACGTATGAAGATCCAGCTTACATAGACGAAAATACCAAGGCCAAGGGTGATAGTGATCCCATCGACGTCTGTGAAATTGGTAACCAAATTATTCCAAGCGGGAGTGTCATCCAGGTCAAAGTGCTCGGTATCCTTGCCATGATTGATGAAGGTGTGTTTTTTCAACCCTTCTCCTTTCCTAATTTAAAATTACCAATTCATCGTTTTGCTGTTTGCAGGTGAAACTGACTGGAAGGTCATTGCTATCAATGTGAAGGATCCACTTGCTGAGAAGTTGAACGATATCGCTGATGTAGAGAAGCATATGCCCGGGTTCCTTGATGTAAGATGGTTGATTTCACTCTCTTTTCTTTTATCGTTAGGCTTTCATCTGGTTATTTTATGGTTGCATTTAGGCTACTAGAGATTGGTTCCGTAACTACAAGGTACCAACCGGTAAACCCAAGAATGCTTTCGCTTTTGATGAAAAATACCAGGACAAGGTAACTACTATTGATTTTGTTCGATATCACTTGCTTGACTGTTTTATGTCTTTACCGTCCTATTGTATTTTTAGGCTTTCGCTCTCAAAATCATAGACGAAACACATGAACAGTGGAAAAGCTTAGTTCTCAAGCAGTCAGATTCATCCGGTCTCTTCAGGTATGTAAAATGTCTTTCCTCTCAATTATTTATGTGCCATTATTTCACATGTCTTGTAGATTTACTTTGTGTGAGTTGGCATTTAATAAGTTTGTCTTGGTTTAGCTAGTGGATGCTGTGTTTCAAAGCCAAAATTAAGGTTTTTTGGTTTTGTAGACAGAACGTGACTAATAAGGGTAGTCCCTACCTTATTTCTCCTGAAGATGCCAAGTTTGAGCTAAGCAAGCTTCCACCTTTCAAGGATGGCCCGAAAGTCACTGATCCTGCTGGTATGAAATGTTCCCTCAATATGTGTGCTTGCCATAGAATGTAGCTGTTATTATCTTTTTCGTTTTAGTTGAAGAAATGCACTTCGTGTTGGCTTAAGATCAAACAAGTTCGATGGTGAATATTTGATTTCGTTGTCCGTTTTGTGTAATTCTAAATTAAATCAGGTCATTGTGTTAAATCTTGATTTCTTTTCTGATTGGTTTCCCGGTGCATTTGTTTGGTGTTTCCCTCTGGTCGTTTATTTTCATCCGGCTTTGTTGTTTAGAGTGGTACAAATCCTGCTAGTAATGGTACATTAAGAGTCCAGTCGAATTGTACTTTGAGCTATCCGCTTACAGAACGAAAGATCTTCATAAAGCCTAACAGTATATAATGGCTAAAAGGTGACTACGCATTTCCAATGTTACCCTTTGTTCACATTCTCTATGACAATACTTCGATTTTTCGTCCAAGAAGCCGCAGTGATGTCTATGCCTCCGTGATTCAAGTCCTCTATCTGTCATGTCTAAACGCGTTTATCGATTCCCCCCTTTGTATAACTCTCTCGTTTCCCTTAAAAGTACATCTGCACTCATGTTCTTGCGTGCGTCCTTGCCCAAGTGGCTCAAATTATCTTTATATTTCCACTTTACACGGGCTTGTCACTTATCGGTTTCTGTGCTTCCCTCTCATAGCCTTTGTTCCTCATCTCTTACTCGCTTGAATCCTCATTGTGGTTTGATCAATACATTTTGGCCTATTCAGCTCTTGGCGTTCTACTCTAAAACTGCTGTTAGCTATAGTCCTAACTTTTACGATCAAGATCTGGTTCGTTAGTTCCTACAATTTGGTAACTCCTAAATTGGTGAACTCGGTTCCTGCCATTCCTACTCCAACACAGCCTTTTCCAAAATCAGATGACCATTGGTGCTGATGTCGCTCAACATATTTTTGGTGATCTCTCGAGTTTTGTATCATGTCTTACACTCAGGACGCAGGGTTTGTCTCAGGAACTCCTCTTTGTTTTTATTGTCTGTCAAAATTGTGATCGGGACCTCCAAAACACAGCCTCTTTGAGCGTAAATTGGAACAGACGTTTTCAGTCACCCGGAATACAATGGGGCGGTTGAATGTTTAACTCTCTTGTAAAGTATCACTAATGCCAAGTAAGTTTACTTTGATAGTCTAACTAAATAAGATCTAGAGCTAGTCCCGTACGAATCTGCTGTTCTCCTTAAAGGCTAGCAAGATACGACAACCTTTCCCAAAATCGGAGAACAGGAGGTGTTATTTAGCATTGGGCGATTTAAAAAGACCAAGAAAAAAAGGAGAAAGTTAGAATGGGAGAACAAGGTTATACGAATGCGAATGCGAATGGGAAATTACGAAAATGAACGGAACAGAAAGTTAGACGGTTTGACCTATTTTTCTGTCACGCTGTCACCTATTGGTGTGTGTGCTCCATGTTGACTGTTTGATTTAGTTTATATAACCCGATGTGACATTTAGGTCAAAAGGGCCACCACCCTATGTGCACGGCAATTGGTATATGTCCCATGCCAGAGCATACTATGTCGGCAATCACGCTGTAGTTCCGTGATAACGCATAGTCATGCAGTAATGTCATGTTAATAATACAGCTAACGACATGGAGAGCTGTCTACAAACAAGTTATTTCTAACTATTAACTTTCTCCGTAAACCAAACTTCTATCCTCTTTCCGAATCGGTTCGGTTTAAGTCAATTAGAGTAGACCTAGCTCTTGTTTACTTCAGCCTTCTATCACATCCTAGGCTTAAGTAGTTCAAATGCATTTTCAGTCTATTTTTTCTTATAAAAAGGAATTTCATCTAATTATCACATACTGTAACGCGTTGGGAACTATATACAAAGATCCTAAAGATTATAGAGAGAACACGTATTAACTAGATTACACGTTAGTGGCTTAAGCTTGTTTAAATTGACAATCGGGATAAACCTGACCGCAGAGGGAAGTCAATCATTCTTAAGTCACCCTGTCATAAAGGGATTTTCCCATGTGATCCGACTCTTAGAGGCCGAATAACGCATAGTATTGGAGAATGTTCAGGGAGCTAGAGACTCCTCAAATAGATGGGTAAGAGGGAGTAAGTGACAGCTTAGGATCTTTAGAAGACTACAGAGTTTAGTTCATTATCACACTTCTAACTTCTTTTGACCCTCACCACACAACAAGATGGAGAAAAGAGAGATCATTAATTGGAGAGCATTATTGAGAGCAGAGAAAGCTCAAGAGATGAAAGAGACTAGTGTTTGTGGAGATGCGGGGTTCGGATGGATATGGTGACTGGGTACGTTACTGCTTAAATATGAGGGCAAATACACTTTTAAGTCGGCTGCGTAGCTGGAGTCCTAGCAATGGTCCTAATGCGATTCGTGACAGTGGGCCCGAATTGATCAACTGAAGGTGTGGGTTGAACCTTGGTAAAAGTGATGTTTCTGACCCACTTTCTAAAGGTGCATCTGAAGCAGTGGACCAGATTTGGCAACTAGAATAATAACTAGTAGCTCTAAATGAATGTACCCGCTTGTGAGGGTTTTCAAGTCTATCAATATCAGCTATTTATTTGTCTCAGCTGCTGAGTACTTAAGTTAGGTCACTCCTCACAGTCAAACTAAGGCTTATATTATTCACGACGAATGGGGAGTATTCATTTTCAATAAACTGATTTCTAGTAGCCATATTAAATACTAATTATCCCGGCTCACTAAAATATCTGCGTAACCATTGGTGACTACGTACAAAAGACTCAGAAGGCCCCAGAAAGAAAGACTGGTCTTAGTATGTAGGGCCAATCACAATCGATTAGATAGGTAAGCTAGGGATAATTGTCATCGCATCTCACAGGAAATTTATCATGCGGCCCTGCAATTTCTTACTAGATAATTTTTACAAAAGCTTTACCCAAAGTAATTTACACAATTCAAATCAGGTTGAAGCAACTGAATATCAAAAGTACAAATTCCATTGATGAGAAGGATGGACTTTAAACCATCATCCAGGGGTATCTTGAAGCTTCTCTTGTGTAAAAGTCCGAATCCAGCTAACTCTATATGGTTATCTTTTTCCTTTTTGGTGAACTTTACCAAAGAGTACAAAGATTGTATCTGCACTATTACCTAGTTAGACAATAATTGCAGTTGTGGTGAGATTGCATATTCAGACGCAAGTATGTAAATCCAATAAGGGATAATCCAATATACGAGGAATGGTGCCTCTGAACTGTTTTAATCGAGTTTAAATCTGAATCTATGAAATGATTGAGAGATGCTACTTAGAGTCGAATTTGAGTAGTGGTTTGAGAAAAGCACAAATTTGGTGATACGGATGGTCAACATCACTGGTTACTTCTGGTCAACGGGAGTAACACAAGATCAGCTCTGACTGAGAAATCCTAAAATACTTCTAGCATAAGCTTGTAGCAACCTACGCTAAAATATTACATTAAAACCCATAATTTCGTTCCTTTGACCGTTATTTTTAGATCGTTGCTTGATGTGATATTTTCATGCTCTAGCTTTTATATGCCCCCTTTATCCATGTAGCCTGACATGTTATCATTGTCGTTATTATTATTGTATTTTTCTAAAGTCTAACTGCAAATCTGATATAGTTATTATCTTCTCTTCCACACTGCTCTGTAGTGAAAATGGTTTTAATGGTAGTGGAAAAGCCTAGCTAGCGACTTAACTCGTCTCTGCTGATGGTTATAGAAATAAGCCATCTTCTATAAGTTCATAAGTGAAAAATACCGTATAATTCACATATAGTCAAGGAGCATTTTCTGAGAGGAATTGACGATACTAGTAGAGTCAAGATGCCTCCACTACAGATCTGCAGGCAATCCACAATCTTCGTCATTCTCGATATAAAATAAATTCATAGAGGAAATAAGGCTTTTTGCAGTCAAATATATGCCTTCTCGGTCCAAGCGGGGTCGTCTCATTAGGATTTTTGGCTTTCTTCTCGTATTCTGTTCTATAGAATCCCACTTTAAATAAGATGGTGGACTTTATTTATAGACATTGCTTTACCTGAGAACAACCGCTACGGCGCAGAAGATTATGGCAAGGCTTGTAACAATCATTGCAACAGGATGTCCGTGGATACTTCAATACAGATGCATAGGGTTTTTTCCACTATTAGAACCTCACCTTCATTGATGAATAATGACGTTTTCGAATATTTTTACCAACCGATATCCTTCATGTAGGTTCTAGGATCCAATTACTGTCTAGACCCATATACTTTAAGCATAGAGTGCCATTTTTCAAGGAATAATTGACAATTATTTTGCTTATTTCTTTTTGAGTTTTTGAGTTAATCTACTACAGAGTAAGGTGAACTATAGTCTTCTGGTGATTCATGATGGGAGCATCTCCATTCTATGGTCCTTCCTATATCTTGTTTCTTACAGTGAAGGAAAAAATTATTCCCAAGCCAACAAAGGTTATATTCTTGAGATGTTTTTCCATGTCATTTATCAACTCCTCCATTGCATCCGCCAGTTGTGCAAACTGAATTTCTAATTTAAACCAGAAATTCAAATTAAAAATCTCATTTGAAAAGGGAGATCGATTTCAAAGTAGAGTTCCAAATTAATTTAGATTAATGAAAATTTACAATGACAACGTTTTCTTTGCCTAAGTGATCGCAACAAATGTCAAGAGATCGGTTCACATCCAGAGATTTTGATGAACAACCCTCCGGGTCAATTCATATCAACAACTGAGAGGTGATCGAGTACAGGTTTCTTGTAAGAGTGTAAGAGATAACTTCCCTCTACTCAAGTGGCATGGCCAACTAATTGAATGGTCAGCAAGTTGATCGCGGATATTAACTCACCCGGTTACCCAGGAATCAAACCATAAAAACTGAACCATGGAAAATTTTGACTTTATGAAGTGATTCATAACACGTATACAATCCGATGCTTTCACAAATAACTTATGATCCTGATTTTATTGTATAATCTTAACCAACGCCTCCCCATTTCAGTCCGTACCGGACTGTTTTGCTAGTTTGTGTTTCGATACGATCCCATGATTAAAACTTGAAAGAGATTTTTGTGTTACCAAAATAATTAATTATATATTATTTATGAATTATACAGTTCCAGTACAATAAGGACTGTTAAAATGATTTAAGTGGGGACTAAATACTGTTGTATCAATACACCATTTCAAACACAATGTGAATAAACAAATAGTTTAGCTCCCATTATTCTTATAATAGATAGTGTAGTTGCCTCATGATCTAGCATGATGCCATTAACTTGACTTATTCACAAAGTGCAGTTACTTCACACTCATTCACACCAAAAGCTTACTCAAAGTTCAGTTGAATAGAGCTATTTAGAAAGGGATTTAAATAGAAAAAATTGTCAAAATTAAGATTTTCGAGAGCTGAGAAGGTAACGGACGCGTTCAAAATTCGTTTTCAGTAGGCCATATTCCTTCAGAGCTACTTCAAGTCCGCCTGCTCTAGCAATTAATTTTTCTCTCGTGGTCATATAAACAGTCTTAGGAATTTGAAGGCCACTCACTTCGGCTATCTTTAAGTGTAAGCCAACTTCGCTTTCGATCTAATCTAATCGCGACAGTTAGTTAAAAATAGATGTATGCGACGTTACAAATCAACCTGTCTTTACCTGTTGCACATCCTCATTTTCCATTTATATTACCATTTCAGCCCCTTATGATATCCGTTTATCTCTCCCCTCCCCTCACTCTTCTTTGTTCTTATTAGTTGTCTACTAAAACCATGTGTAACTGACCCCCAATGGATAACCCTCTTTACATTTTACTGAAATAAATGTATTTAGACACTTTTCAGTCTTTTGATTTTAGGGTACAATGGGGCCTTGGATGTATAACGATTCCAGGTTAGTAGCTTCATACTGTGTGATTTTAGAAGCAGTTGAAAGCTTTAATCTTGTCCTGTGACATGACTATGTAATGCTACACTATTGAATCAGAACAATAATAAATTAGTTATCTTCTCTTTGAATTTCCGGTCCTGTTGACAAACCACATATACACGCTACTACTACCACAGGGCAGAATGATGCTTAACAGTAACTGGACTTTAGCGAATTCTTATCGGCACATACTGAATATCATTTATATGCCATTGCTGTTACAACAGTTCCTACTTTTTATTACTATACGATATTCTTGATTTCTTGGGAATTTCCCAATGCCCATGAACGATCCCCTCAAACTATTTTTTAAATTAAATGCATGATCTTTAATCTATTTTTGTTATACTAGGTCTAGGTTCACGCATTTACAACATTGTTGGCGGCATCTCATATCCAAACAACGAAATCCTCGGTTTATTTCCATATAAAGGTTGCCTTTCAGAAATAACATTAAGCGCTTCTGTTTTACTTAAATAATAGTATTATCAACATAAACATATAATCTTTAGAAAATTAATGAAAGTAATGGAAAATAAATTATTTAAAATATTAGGAAAATGATCACCTTTTTCATTCATGGTTACTGCAATCTATAAAAATAACTGAAGAATAGGTAGTAACTTGACAAGAAATCAACTTAAATACTGTAGCGTTCACACCGCCACCAAGACTGATCAAGGGCACCTCACGTGCGGTAGAACATTCTGGAAAGTGCGATTTGTAACTAACTACGTAGTGAACAAGTGCGGCGTGTGTTCAGAGGCCTCCTCAGCCAATCAGTGATCAATATCCCTACAGAGTAGCGTTGATTGTATTTAATGACTAGACTTTTGGCAGCGAGCTAGAGGAGCAATAAACTCTCCCCACTCAATAGCCTCATTGTTCTTGATCTAGGCCACAAAATAGCCTAGCTAATTTTGGGGGCAAATTTATAATAAAAGACCCTGCTAGAGACTAGTTGTGTGTTAGCAACTAGTTGAACTTCTAAGAGGATTATTAAGATTTAGAAAAAAAGACTTATTTGTGTAACATTCACTTCAATACTTTTAATATGAAATCGTTTATTTAGTTGAATATGGAAGGAATTTCAAGAATTGCCGAATTTGCTTTATCAGGTTATCTGATTCATTGAGAGTATTTGAAATCTAAAAGTGCCAATTCAAATACGAATAATGCTAAATTTCTACCCCTGTTATCTTTCTTCACAGTTATCGTGCCCATTTCAAACGTGAAATCTGTGTACGCTTGAGGTACGTTGTAAAGTCACGAGATCTCTGAAAACTCAGAGTTGATTAGTATATTTGAATTCACTGTCTATAGCTGGATGTATTGACAAACAAATACGTGAAGCAGATGGTCACAGATTCGACGCCTATCAGTCCACGACCTGTGAGCGAAATAGCCGCCTGTAATGATTAATTCAGATTAATAAATGATTCGGTGAAAATCGGGTTCAGAGAGGAAGAAATAAATTTTTTGTATAGAAATGAATTTACATCTAAGTGGCTCAAACACGTATTGAAGTAAGAATTTGGAATTAGTGCAGATTTACGGTTGGAATCGGGATCGTCGGGTTATTCAAGGTATTTAGGTAGGACCAATAGGAATTCCATATACTAAAATGATGATGTTGACTGGGTTTGACATAGATTATGAAACCCCGATATGACACGTGGCTCAAATAGGTGTATATGGGTCATCACCGTAGACATGCTGCACTATCATTATCTCGATATTTTAATGAGTTCCTTCAACTCTTAGAGGTAATTACCCCACAAATGAAAACCTAAGAGCAATAATTTCTTTTATTATAACAAATTCAAAGCTGTCCTCTTGAAATCTTGGCGGTTAATCTAAATAGGAATTGTATTTGGTCCTTCTGAAGTCAACTATGTAAAGAAGAGTTTTATCCACTTAGATGGTCTTTAAAAAATCACTATCTCGAAGTGACAACGCTGCTCTCACTAGATCTGAATCGGCTGTAGCTTAACAATATCTGGTGGGCACCTAAATTTAAGTGGCTTTTAATATTGCCTTTAACGGACTTCATAAATGTTTGGCTGGAGGATGCACTAATTCATGGTCTGCGCATTTATTTTCCTGTTAGTTATTTCTGAAAATCAATACTCCAGTACCCTTTGGTTGCATTTAAGTGTACCAAGCATCTACGAATGTGAATTAGGTCAAGCGATTTGGGCACCTAACAAATTTTCATTAAATAATTTTTCCATAAAGACCAAACAGTTAATACCAGGGAAATTATACACATTAATAAATTTATTTATAATCATGGGCAAATTATTAACTCTAAAGTTAAAACAACAGTTAGTAAGATTTGTGCTGATTAGTACCAACTACAAAATATTGGATTTATAGGGCCTTTAATGTAAATTATCGTGACTTCTACATTAGTGAATAAACACGATCGAACATGCTTCATGGTCGTCTTTGTGACTGTTCAAAGGGACAATGTTGACATACACATGTTATGCATCTCAGTGCTGACTGGAACGTTCAAAATATTAAACTGAGCTGCTAACCATAAATGCAGAGAGGCTGGATCCTGCCACAGGATATTTAAACTACTAATATCAATATCCCTCATGTCAGATGTTGGAAAAGAGTTTAATCAAGTTTCTAGATACAAATGGTGGGTTACAGTATGAGTTATCTTGTTTAACATAGGCAGTTCATTAGTAGGCAGTTCATTTAGGGAAAAGGGAGGTACTGGGATAAAATGGGTCCTCCATTTAAGACAGAGCTTATCAGTTCGAACAATCGCCGAAAATATTACGAGTGACACTCACACGCATCAATCGCTAATGCTGGAAATATTCAAATTATCTCAAATAAAATGGCTATATTTTTGAAATATGGGTGAGTAATTCAACACGTGTTCACATTCACGTAATTAATATTAGAAAATATTTACGTCAGCTGCTATTGCAATTGGAAGTTTGAATGGCCACTCCGAAGAATTTCGAACAGCCGGCATGCCAGGTTAAGACCCGTGTTTAAAAATGATATTGTCGTGGCTACTTGTCGGGGATACTAAATAGACCTCGGACGCCCTTGATGTCGTGTTTGTCTTGACCTCCAGTCCCTATCCGTTTTGACCCCAATGTTTATTCCTTTTTCGGACCAAATAATCAAGGCCACCATACAAATAATGAGTATTGATTCTGGCCCATCGCATGCACCATCACCACAGACCATTCCACCTCTCTTTAATCTGCCCCTTCTCTCCTGGAAGAATTCTACTAATAAACTTGCTGATCGTAGCAGTCTTCTCTTTCTATCTTATGACGCAGAAAAGATCAGTGGTGGTTAGAAGGTATAGTCTACAAAAAGGCTGGGAACCAAAGCTCAGTACTCAGCTGTTAGTCATTCCAAATTGAACGATTATTATGCATAAAACTGATAACTAAACATGGTGACGGATGTATCAACTAGAGCATTCTTTTGAATTGATATCAAATCATATTAATTGCACATTTCTACTTACATCGCTCTATCAGTCTTACTAAATCAGTTCATCTGGGTGTATACTGATAGGTTTCTTAATATAATGCATTAGAGACTAAACTGAAGGGCATAGAGATAGCATAGGTCTGTACAGAATTATTTGCAAGTTACGATTATGTAGACAGATGGGTGACCTTCGTGAAAATACATCGATATTGGGGAGACAGGATACGTCCAAAATACAGTTTCTGGACGCCACGTTTAGCATTGAAATACGAGGAAGATATCTTGATTTTGAACTAGTTTTCTGCCACTCATAAATTGTGTTTAGTCATTCTATGGACTAATTTTTTTGCTAAGCGTGGCCTCGTTATCATCCAAAGGTCTAAAAAGTCAGTTCAAATTTAGAATATGTCTGGATTCAACCAATGACTGAGCGAGCCTCGAGTCACTAACTTCATTGGCTTCTGTGAATCTCCACTCTTGTAGTTATTTCTTTTACGCGAAAGGATGTTGCTGGATTGGTCGTCCATTCAATGGCTATGCAATCTCTATATACATCATTAATTCAATTGTTCAAAAGGTCGAGATACACCTTTGATAGAGAGATGATTAAATTTCAGTGTACTTGTACTGAGGAAATCGGAAATTTAGATGATAAAAACGAAGATTTCGTGTTAATTCTGATGTGTCTTTGTCTTAAAGGCAGTCGTGGTTTAAGATATTGGAGGACGTTCCGATTGGAGATTAATACTGAAAGCGATGAGATGAAAATGGTACCCTATGCCGGTTTTCAAGGATAAAGATGTAAATCAGCATTTCCCAAACACGTTCAGATTCGTCTAATAGCAAAAGAAAATGCAAATCAGAAATGGAGAATGTTTAATTTTTTTCAGTCTTGTATTTTATGTTACCCTATTACTGGTGCCAATGTCTTATTAAAAATGTCTATGAGTTTTATTTATGGAAAAGCATTTTAGTAGGTGAAGCTACTGCCATAATATCGGGAGTTTTTCTTCATTTGAATTAAGAAGCATTGAGTTGTCCATATTCTCATAATTGGAAGACTTCATCCTGTGAAATCTTAATGTTCAATCTCCTTCATTTGACTCTCAGTCTCAATAGTGAGATTATTTCCACTATATTTAAAGCTAATTGATCGGTTGATTTAATTCTGTGGTTGAGCGTGATACCTCTATTCAACTACACTTTTTTTGCAGCCAAGAGCAACGGGATAAGACTAACAACGATATCCCATATTCAACCTTCTCCTCCGGTGTCAAAAATTGGACGGCCTCATTTTGCTTTCATGTCAGTAGTTAATTAGAAACATTATTTAATGATCGTGATTATAATCTTTCGTTAATTATTAAAAGAAGAAACAAGATTGACCAAATTCATACGTTTTTCACCATTGAAAACAGCTTGGATCTCAGGTAAAGAAAGCAAACAGAAAGACAAGCATCTGAACTTATTAGCGAGTACCCTATTTATTAATTTACAAGCGATAAAGGATCAAAAGTACTGACTCCCTGCGCGCTTTCAATTACATCAACATATTTCTGAAAATAACTATCGAAAGAATTCGACTTGACTGCAACAAAAGTGCTTGAAATTGTTCTATTGAAGCGGACGCCTTAAATACATTTTCCTTGCTTTCTCCATTCATATCCACGCAATCCGAAAAAAAAATTGTATGTCTTTTTCTATTAGAAGTTTGTAAATATAAGTTCCACATCTATCTTTACGACGGGAACATTGATTAGCACGTTTAATGTTGAAGTGCTGGCAAGAAAGACATTTAGTCAACTCCTCTCTTTCAGTCTCGAACCATTTATTATAACAGGCTTCACATTAACATTCAAATCGATACCTCTTTTTGGTAGAGGATCTTCATTCTTCAGCCTATTTTTCAGCAAAATAAGGTCTGTGTTTAATGGAAATTTCATCATCTGCTCGTAATGAACGTATAGCATAGGCAAACACACCACCACTTACTATATTCATTATAGGAACAGAAGGATTGCAAGAGTGGTTGATAAGAGAAATGTTTGGATAAATGCAATGAGCATATGCACATTTTTCGATTGCTCCTTATGCTCTACATAGGGAATGGCATGGAACGCACAGCTTTCAAATAATGGACCTGCAGGTTGCAATCTGGCTTGCAGGAATGCAAAATAGTCGATTCCTGGGGGAAGGATATTCATAGAAATGCTTCTATGATTCTACAAATCATTTTATTGGGTATCCAGACAACTGTAAAAATGATCAGATACTTATCACAAGTGAAAAGAAGAGTGGTCTAATAAATTTTAAATAGTTACTTATCGAAAGGCAATATAAGAGAAAGACTGCTTTCACAGAAAACAACCATAATTATTTTTTGGTAAATTGTCAACCCCGACGTATAATAATGCCATTGAAGATTAATCGCTAGCATTCAATTCCCAAAAAGGGAAAAAACCCGAAGTTTCAGAATTGCCACCACGTATTGATCGAACAAATGGCCGTCTATTTCACAGGAATGATATGGAAGACGATGAAAGCATTCCATTTCACCAACATGCGTAGAGATATCATGCGTCAGGGGGCAATGTAAGAGGAGGTAGTAGTAGTAGTAGTAGTCGTAGTAGAAGAAGAAGGAGAAGAAGCACATGTAAANGGGTGTGATAAGAATAAGCGCAGGGAGAGGAAACTAATGAAGCCGAAGCGCACTGTAGTGGTAGTTAAGTGAAGTGGAAATTAGCGGAGGGGATGGGAAGTGAGGGAAGTGAAGGAGAATGGGATGTGGTGTGTTGAGGTGTGTTGAGGTGTGTTGAG
>CAADRB010000018.1:2235865-2284388 GCA_900708905.1 Hymenolepis diminuta
TCCCTCCATCCCTCCATCCCTCTATCCCTCCCTTCTGCTCTCTTCATTCCACACTTTCCTCTCTCCTCCACGGTCTCTCCTTCCATTCATTCCTCATCTCATCCCCCTCTCTCAATACACCTTTCCTATCCACCCATCCACCCATCCATCCGTCCATCCTTCTACTTCTCAACTTCCCATCTCCTCCCACTTCCTACGGTGCACTCCTTTCCTTCAGTTCTTTCCCCCACTCCGCTAATCACCACGCGCTCTTCATCACTCCGCACTTCAGCGTCCTCGGCTTGGACTAAATGTGCTTTGTAGACTATTGCCGCCTCATTATGACCGACCAAATGGCCGTCTATTTCACAGGAATGATGTGGAAGACGATGAAAGCATTCCATTTCTCCATTGTTGAAATGCCGCCGTATCTTTCCTCTGCGTTTATTTCTCTTTTCAAATAACTGTTACTTACTCTATTTAAGTAACATGTTTCGTTAATTTTTTTATTTAATCCTGTTTGGGTTGATTGTGGTTTTTTTTCGTATATTAAGCGTTTGATATTTTAATGGGTCTACAGGTTCATATCTTTGGATTTTGCATTTGTTTTCCAATTTAATTGCAAACTATTTCCTTCCTTTGAAGTTTTTTAAATTCTACTGGTTAATTTATCTTATATTTTATTAATATATTTCTTCTTTATGACGAATTTTGCGTCATTTTTCGGTCTTAATTGAGGTATTCCGAATTTCGCAGTTGTCTGGCCCTTGTAAATATTAGATAAGAATTCTCTTATCCATTGATTTACTTCCTAAGGAGTATTTTGTAATTCTCTCATGTGTACAAACGTCTGTGCGGATCGTCACTGTTATGCCTGGTTAATTCTAAATACTGGATGCTAGTCATTGAATTTTCAAACTCTATTTCATTTTCGCTAATGAATAATCAGATAGATTCCCTTTATTTTTTAGAAATCGATCACAATTGTCGATAAATTTCCTCGTCTTGTTCTTCACACGGTAAACCCGGACAGATGTGTTTACAAATTGACAGATAATCTTTGGGTTTTTGAGAATGAACGATAAGAATGATAAAGTGAGCGATGGAATGAGGAAGGAAGGCAAAGAGAAACCTTAAATGACAAAGGTAAATTCCCAGACAAATGAAAAGAAGTGATGTTTAGAGTTGAGGTGAGAATGGGTGAAAGTCGCGGCACGCCAACCACAGACACTGCTACTACACCACATGGGAACTTTGACTGCTGGGTATATCCTGAGTCCGGAGCTCCTTCTCCTTAGTCGATTTGAGGCCGCAAATCTCCGGTATGACCGGTCTCCTGATCCTCATGCACGTACGCAAATTTGAATTTGTACTGGTAGACTATATGCCAAGACAGTTGTATTAATGACCGGATGTGTGTGTCAAGGAGTGAAAGTTTTATAAATATGGAAATATATTTTATAAAATATTTTCTTCCTGGACAATAATTTATTATTATTAATATCGCATGTGCATGTGAGAACTTTCAAGGATGTTCTACTTTACGACTGATGACCTGGGTTTAACTTTCCAGATTGTTCTAGTCTGTGTGGTAAGATCCTATTTGGCAGCCTTGAAAACATTATAAACAGTATTCTGTATTATTCCCTTGTTCCCAGAATGAAAACTTTATTTTTTCCCTTGAATGATAATGCAAAACACAGTGCGTAAATTGAGTATTTAAGGGGTCACTTTTGCTTATTTTTACTAATGCAGTTATTTAAGATTAAATCGAACTAAGAAGGCATTCAAATGTTATTGAATTTTCCAATAGCAAAGAAGCATATTTAAATATAGCATAAGTTAGTGCCCTAATGAGTGGGATGAAACGTTTCGGTGCGTGATCACCATAGTATGCGTCATATTTTAATCACTTCATATCGGCAGTTCCCGCACAAATTCTGTCAATCCTACATATTTGAGCAGTAAATTTTTTTGTGAACAAATTAACCACACCCGCGGTTTTGAACCCAAATTAATTACACTAATGTTGTTTTCTTAGGTAAAATTAGAGCAAATTTCAAGAACGGACTTTTTTACCGGGAGTAGACGAGAACTGCAAAAGATGCTCAGAGTACAACTAGATTCTGTTAAGTTAACTTGGACTTTGAGAAATGCAAATAAAATATAATAA
This sequence comes from Hymenolepis diminuta, assembly GCA_900708905.1. Lineage (NCBI taxonomy): Eukaryota > Metazoa > Platyhelminthes > Cestoda > Cyclophyllidea > Hymenolepididae > Hymenolepis > Hymenolepis diminuta. The sequence goes on from CAADRB010000018.1 coordinate 2,238,018, forward strand.
TTTGATTTGATTATTGACGCTACGAATGAATCGGAGAATAGACGGAGCTTAAAAATTTGAAACTTTTATAAAAAACAACGTACATCGAAGACGGATGGAGGATTTCCTAAATTTTATTTAATGTTGACAGCAGGGGTGGTTATTTTGTTTATAAGGTTAAATTTGGGGTCACATAAACTTGCGAACGTCTGGTTTAAAATGCGACATTTTTGAAAATTTGCATCAAGCATCCTTTCGGCGCTTCAATATCTAATTTCTCCAGACGCTTTCCATGATTATTCTTATTATATGCAATCGTACAATTCGCTCAAGAAGGATCAAGCCGCTTCGTTTGAATTTAAATTAATTTATGTTAGGGCGTGACGCAGGAATCCAATCTACCAGAACTGTTTTCTTTGTGTTAGGTATGAGAAGCAAGATCTATTCATCATTGAATCTCTGTATTGCCTAACACTAATTGACCGTTTCTGCTAAAATACAGCGCTTAGAAGAATGCTTAAAAATTTAAAATAATCACATTCGTCTACAGAATTAGATGAACTAATAATTACATTTTAAAAATTTAGAATATGAACGATTTAAAGGTTTGAATACTTTCTGAATGGATGAATCTTACAAGTGATAAATCGTGGTAATCAAGTCGATATTTTTCAACTAGTTTCACCGTCAATGTGTTGATGTTCCTGTTATGATCTGTTCTTCTCTGTACGATACCGTAACCGACTCTTAGATTCCCTAAGCCATTGCACTAGTTACAAACGCGACCCGACAACACCATAATACAAAACGACCCAAACCACTATATCAAAATAATAGGCACGTTTGTGTATCGATAGGTCGATTTACATTACGCGCCATTTACAACCGCAATGTAAATAAATTCGCTCGAACAAAAGGGAATTAAAAGAAGCAAGAATTAGAAAGTGGAAAATAAAGAATCATACATATAGGGAATATTTTGAAGTAAATGTTATCTTATATGCAACAATTTCATCAAGAAAAAAGATTATAAAATGCGTTTTGTTCCTTTCCTCTAGCAGCTGCTGACTGAAGTAATCTAAATTTATATTTATTACCTATTTGTAGTTACTTTATTAAGCGAAAACCATTAATATTTGTCTAAAGTTTGCTTTTTACTGCAATGAATAAAAAGCTATTCAATTGTGTTCTCTGCGCCGGCTTCATAAAACAATTTTGTTGCGACAGTTAAAAGTAGCATTCGAGTCATTCCAATATACAGGTCGTTTAATTTAGTTGTTACACAATTATTAATGCTTTTATTTTATATCAGATTAACACTAAAAATCTTTTCCACTTCAAAAAGTAGATTAAAATAAGTGGAAGTAATAAAGTTGTTAAATATTAAAATCATTTTACTAATTAATATCCTTTTAAATACTTTCTCTCAGGTTGACTATAACAATTTCATTTACAGCTGAATCAAATCAAAGGGGAATAAAATGGATGGACGAAAGTGGGAGAACAAATCTGAGAGATGGAAACGGGAACCAAGAACACAATTTTGAATACCCTCAAAGCCAATTTGATGTACGAATCCAGGCTGCTTTTGACTTACTACTGCGTGACTTGTTGGTCTGAGACCATCTAGTCAAATCAGTCACTGTCTAGATTGTTGAACCAATGAAGGGCAAAAAGAAAAATTGAGAGTGCGTAAAGCGAAATCGATTGCATCATGAAATCGGCTCATTTTCCTGCCCTGTTATGGAGCACAGTTAATTCTTTCTTCCCTCTATTCCTCCTGCTTTATTTCTAATAACGTTGTTCAAGTTCCGTATATTCAGTGAGTATTCTTTCTTTCCATGATATTAAATTTATTTTATTGCATTATTTATTATCAGTTTTTATACTAAATTAATAATCCATTTTGCAAATGAGCAAATTTGGTAGATCATAAAGTGATTTCAATGTTAAATTCATACAACTCAAAATCATGACTTCTATCGCTGATTGAATATAGTTTCTGTGCTACTGAATGTATTATCTTTAAAATTCAATCAAATTTCAATATCTCATTAGTAGATGTATGTAGAAAGAGTAAAATTTACTCTGCATTTCGATTAAATTGGTTTAATGTGCGTAAAATATCCCTTAGTGGAATTGGTGGGCAATATTGGGAACTGCGAAGCAGTTCTCTTTCTAAATCGTTCATGATTACTTGGTGTAGTAAACTACTGAGATTATTTAAACACATAAATTTGCTATTAACAATATATCAGATTGAGAAAGAGAAATTTGCTTAAAAGAAAGTTAATGACTCATTAGCATGATTCATTTACTATATTGATGGTTAGCTTTTTGATGAGTTTATATTACCTAAACCCATATCCTCAACTTTCAATTTCCAATGACTAAATGCACTTTCGCTTTCCAAGCACACTAAATACCATTCTATTTCTGACATTTAGCTTTAAGATGGATTAAAGTTTTCCAGAGCTCTCAGTTTGCCTTAATTTCAAACGTTTTATAAAAGAGAACTAAAGAAATTCGTTCTTTAAATTTAAAAACGAAAAAAAACAGTCCATACTTTCAGTCTCCAACTATTCATTTGCTTACAAATAAGGTGGGGCGGATCTTTTCAGCTTTAAGTATCAATAATAGAATGCGGAACACCTTTGCTCAGAGGATACAATGGTAACGGAATACATAACAGCATAAACGACTCTCCTAACACGGGTACTTTTATTTTTTTTAAATTTTCAATAAAATTTTCGATACTCAGCAGAGTATTCATTACAATTTATTTCGCCTGAATTGTTCGAGCAGCCAAATTCACACCCTGATTCTTATAAGATGGAAATCAAATGAAAAATATTAAAATTGTTGATAAAAATCTCATGAGAATATACTCTTATTATTCTTTAATCACATTGTGATTGAAATAGGATATCTGAAAGCTTTTAAATCTTGAAGAAACTTTACTATTCTTTTCCTTCTTGTTTTACTTTGCTAATTAATTAACCTTTCTCTCATTAGTCTTTTCAATTAGAATTTCAGCACCCTTTAGCACTTCAATGATAAATTTCATTTTTCGATCATCTTACGAATTCTGACTAATGTCCTCATATAAAGCCACTGATTATTCGACTGATAAATTCTATAAAATACTCCGGTAGAACTTTCTTTTTGAACGGGGAATTAATTTTCCATAAAGTCAATTCTTAAAAGTAATGTCTAATCCATTATAACATTTCTAGGATCTTCCCTACCTTAAGGCTCCGTAAGCTGACTAAGGTCATGTAAGTTCATGTTGCTTCTTCGGCCTTTGAAGGAAAAAATAAGTGGCGTGTCAAGACCGGAGGACCTCATACTTAAACAAACAGTCAATTAGAATTGTAGATTGTGGATAAGAGGTTGAACAGCAATCCAGGAGAAGATTTGAAAAATTTGAATTTTGGAACGACTATAGGATAGGATTTTGGCCCTCCCCTTAGTAACTTACTAGTGTGAAGATCCCAATTAGCAGTAGGAATAGCAACTCCTTAGCCACAAACAACGGGTGACACTTGTAGCAAACGACTTCTAATTCTCTACTTTCGTTACCCAAACAGTTGACCCGTCGAGAGAACATCTTTCTATTCCCTATTTTTCTTACTCAGCACTGGTGACCTTTCTGACTTTTCAACATTTATCTTCTCAACGCACTGGTGACTCAGCCAGCACGCAACCTCTCTTCTTAGAAGTCATTTACATATTTGATCTCCTTCTGCCTTTACAAATGCCATTTGAACTTCTCTCTTCTCTTCTTTTACATGGGCCGACCCACAGCCACTTTCAAACTGCTGTTCTAAACCAAAGAGTGTATACGACTTACACAACATCACCCACTCTTCGATAGGACCCAGTCACCATGGTACAGCATTAAACACACTTTCGATGCAAATCTCATTAGCTCCAACTTCATCTTCTCCACAAAACTTCAACCTAAATGCAGATTCACTAGCACAAGCGTTATTCTATGTGTGAGCGTGACAATTCATGTCACAAGTGCGTACACAAGTATACGCCATTTCACTGCTGTAAATAGAGAAAAAGCAGTCAGGGAAATGAGTAATCGTTCAATATCCATAATACATCTGACCCAATTCGCTCGGCACCAACAATATTCCTTCTATTTGCTGGCTCTTCCCCTTATGCTGATGATAACCATTGACAGTTTTGAATCTTTGAATGAGGTATTTCATCGAGGTCCTGATTTGTTTAAAAAAAGATGCTATAGAGGCTTCTACGACTTATAATCTGACGCCACCCTTCCAATAAGAAGAGCATCAAAAATTGAGTGCAGAACGAAGTAACTTAAACAATATTCCTACCAAAAAAGTTTATTGACACTCTTCTCCGATAGGAAGGGAATAATTAACAAAATGTAGTAAGAAAAAATGAATCTGCTGTTTAAAATTTTGTTTTCACTAATATAACAACAAGCTTTAACATCGGAATTAACGAAAATATTTAACTTAACTAAATGCAGTTGAAAGACAAATTGTAATGCTAAATTTCATCCATGTCTGTAAAAGGAAAGAAAACGTAGGTGTTTCTAGTAGACCGACTTCCACTAGAAGTGAAAGACCGGGTTATGCAAGAAGTGAGCATTGGTAGACGAAGAAACAGTTTAAGTATACTCCGAAATGACCATAATGGCCAAAGGTCGATTAAGGGAGTTCCTCCGCAACCCAAACTAAAAGGCTGCAGAATATGAGCTGCTACGGAATCAGTAATATACTTCGGTAAGGGACGTGAGAATCCAAGTGAAGAGTAAACTTCTATTCGTGATATCCACGATACCCAATTCGTTATAAAAGCATTCAGCGTGAGATAACGTATTGTAATAGGTGATGGACAGTTATTCGTTGAAACAGGCACTTGAAAGAAGGGAGAGAGGGCTTGATAAGGTGTCATCCATAGAATTCCAGTCAGTTTTCCATCTTGAGTTGCATTCAGCTGCATTAGATTGATCAGTGGAGACAGTGGAGACAGCGACTAAGAGTTAAAAACACAAATAAATAAATAAATATATAATGGAATCGCTTAAAGAGGTATTAATAGCTTACCATGGGGTCCAAGAGGACAAGGTTTTCAAGATGGGGGTTCTTATTACAATATTGACACACATCATGAAGCAGACGACTTGCACTAACTCGCCAGGGAGGTAAAAGTATATCATCTGTACTCAAATCGACCAGCTGTTGTGGTGCGAATCGAAGTGGCCACCTTGTCTGAAGAAATACCCACTTCCAATCAGGATACATTTCTTTATTAACGTGATCGAGCATAATTTCGGTAAATTGATTACATACATAGCACAGCCTCATGGGATTCTTACATTTTGATGAATATAGAAGGAATTGCGGAATAAAGGAAGGCTGGGATACATCATCCATATCTTTTACATCACCAACTTGTGAATCTGAAGTAATTTCCGATTGTTCTTCAATTATATCCTCATCACAAGTTGCCTCCTGGCATTCGTATTCGTTCAAATTTTCAGAGTTAAATAACCCACCGATTCCATTACTACTGCTACCATTCTCGGAGTCTTTATCAAGAAAGCATGTAAAGCTTTCTCTTGTTCTTTCTCCGTCGGAAAACAGCCTATCGAGGAGGTAATTTGAACCCAAACCATCTTCCCTTGACCAAGGGCAGAAGTCTGCTGTTAAGTTGCTTGGAGGTTCCGGATCTTGAAATAACACCGGTAGGCAATACTCTCCCTCGCAGTAAGAATCAAAACTCAGGTAACTGCCACTATCCTCATAGTAAGGATGCCACAAGCATAACCTTGATCGCTGTCTAATTTCTGGGTCAACTTGCAAATCAAAAGCTAAGCTCCCTTTGAAAATTTCGAGATAATTTAATCCAATTTCTCCAAAATGCTGCCGATTACACATAACTTCACCGTAGTAATACGTTGACTTCTTCTCTGGAGAATCTTTGGAAGTAGGCTGGAATAAGATAATTCGATGCATCCCAAGTTCAAGAGGGATATAGGGCCGATAATACTGCGAAATACTAGGAGAGCTCTCGCAGAAATCATCATCGTCAATTGAACAACGAAATTTTGCAAACGAAGGTATTGTATCTGAAGATACATCCGACCATGCTTCTGTAAGGTTTTCCTCAATGTCCTAAAATAAAAATTGCTTAAAACATTCTAACTCTCAGCACCTCAGGTTGTTACTCACAAGAAGACCAAAGTACAACATTGAAAGAGCGATTGAATAATGGAGAATAATAACGCAGTTCATTATAGATTAAAGAGAAGGGATGAAGTGGAAATAGGAGTTAACGTCAGGGAATCAAGAGTCTAACAAAATCTTGGACTTAGGTCATAAGTGTTTTACTTATTAGGTACAATTCACTACTTCTTGTTCAAATACTCCATTTTCAAGTAGCAGGATTCGTCCTCTATTTTCTCAATGTATTTATATTCGTGGCTTATTGATCAATTTGATAAGTTGGACAATTGGTCAAACTCTTGAGGTACATATCTTTCTTCTAATAACCAAGATATCCATCTCGCGATTTCCTGATTTTGTCCAGGACGGTTGTCGTCATGATGTTGCGTGCGTTGCTAAGGCCTTTTCTTCCTCACATTTCTTTCACATCTAACTTACTCTTCCATGTTTCAAATTTAGAATTTCTCGCCTCTCTTATCCACTACTAAATAACCCTTATAACCATAATTCTCATATTTCTTCTAGTAGTCATTAAATTTGCAGTGTCTGGACAGAAATTAAATTTATATATCTTGAGAAAAAAATACAGCAGGGGTTGGATTTAACGAAATGTTACTTCACACCATCCTGTTAATGGATTGACTATTGGGAGAAAAGTGTGTCTGAAGAGGTTGACCAACCAACTAAAGTAATATGCTGATCCATAAGCCTTGGAGAGTGCAAACATGAATTTACTTCTGAAATGTTGACACTGGTACATCAAAACGTAGCTTGCCGCTAGTCCATTTAATGATACTTAAGTTGTCCATTGTTTAAAAAAAGGAATGAAAAGGTTCACACTTTAAACTCACCTCTGATTCATCACTCCCTTTCTGTTCGGGAATATTCAGCTCTTCATGATTCTCTTCTTTTGGCGGGGTCCATATATACCCTTCCTTCACATCTTCTTCAGTGGGAAGGCAGTTATTTTCTCGTGCCCATTCACACCAGGCTGCGTTAGGTGTGAAACAGTATCCATCAACTGGAAAACCAGCCAATAACAGAGCCGATTTTGTTGTTATAATCGCTGGTTCCGTTACTTCCTCAAATTCAGAGAGATTCGATTCAAAATTTGGATGATCAATTAGATAAAGAATAGCCTTTACCAAGTCTAACAAACTGTAGCATCTGCAAATAGGAAAAATAATAACGAAATATGAAATTTTTCATAATAAGGCACGGAAGAAAGGAAGCAGCATCTTACGTTCTCCACTGCGTGAAAATACTAAGACAAATATCCCCACTAAGGAAATCAATGTTCGGATGAAAAATGGGTGTATCAAATTTTACTGCGGGAGGCCTAGCTGGATAGGCTGATGAGCAGATTATCTAGAAAATAGGAAGAAGAAAGAAGTTTAATTATGCAACAAAGAGTTTTATAACTTTTACAACCAGGCATTAAGAATATCAAGAAAATATGAGAATTTTACGTCTGAAAAGCATGAATTTCATTCCAGCTCAAGAATTTCGTGCTTCATTGCACGTTTTTTCTTCATTTCTTTGTTTAACAACTCTCTAGTTAATGGGATTTTTCATCTCCTTGACCTTAATGTTAAGTCTGTTCTAGTCTAAAACTTCAGACATCCGAAGACATAAGATTTCATAATCACGTACAAGGTAACTGATAGGTGGCTATCTGTTTTAAAAATCAAATAACATTAATCGGTATTCTGCAAAGAAAGAACAAAATATGATGTCGTCTTATTTGTACTTCAAATTGAATTTAAGCACTTGTCTGTGACCCTAGTTGTGAATGAAATTTTCTGATGATCTTTGCATTAATCTGAGCAGGTACGTCTGTAATCATGCAACATCATCTTGACATTCGAACACGGTTCCAGAACTTCATGGCATACCTACAACTTGGCAACAATTACTGCGACATTCATATGATTTTGTGTAAGCACTACTATCTGTGGTATGCACAAGTGCGAAGGCTGTGAGAACTCAAGTTCGCATTATGCATGCATAACGACCGAAATTTATATTTAACGAACAAGTAGTTATTAAAAGTGAAATATTGTGTTTTGGCAAACTTCGGTTCTAATGAAAAAACAGTTCATAAAAATGCAAAAGGTCTAAGTTGATTATAATAAACCATCAGATGTATAAATGACTTCAGAATACACAATGATTTCAAGTATAACAGTAAGCCATCTTCGAACCGTACTGTTTCTTTTCCGGTGCACTTCTAATTGGCAATTTTAGAAAGCCAAATAGGATATTTTCTATGTTTCTTAATGAAGTCAACAGGCTTTCCCTCATGACATTGATAATGAAATCTTATTATTATCTACATTACAATATGATAATAATATTTATAATAACATTTTTAAAATATTAATATATTACTATTAATCTTGAATTATTGACTAACCAGATGTCCATTCAATTCTCACATATTCCAACATATACAAGCAAATATATTTTCTCAATAAAAAAGGTTTTTAATTGCAGGTCATTTGCCTTCTTCCAGCTGGATCGGAGTCGGTACAGCCGTAGTGGACATCCAGTAATACCACAAAGACAACATTAATCATATTATAGATATTATATTATAGTTAATAATGCTATGTGAAATTGATGGGAGAGAGATTGCAAATGGCTAATAAATAACGACTTATGAATGCTTAAACTGACTAGTACACTTACACAGGGAAGCGCGAATAGAGCGGATATCATATTAATAATGAACCAAAAGAGAAGATGAAATAAACTTACACTCATATAGAAGGTGGCGTGGGCATTGTTACCAGTTTTGGGACGCAGGGAAATCCGTACTGATATGTCGTCTACCGATTCAATTGTGGCCTGACCGTCTGTCGACGAATCAACAGTCCGATAGAGCTGTTGCACATCCTTGTAGAAGGAGCGCTGAGTAGTCGAGGGCACGGACATCTAGGAAGTATAGAAAAGCAAAGAAATTTTATACTAATTTACGGGATGCGTAAAATATCTGAAGTCACTTATATTTTTGTAATTTAAACTAACCCGATAGTAATTAATGCATTTTTTATATCAGAGGATCTCATGGCAGATACTACTATAATCAATGAAATGAAAAGGCATGCTGTAATAATGCCTATAAAAGCGATACACAGCTATTTAAAAATTGCAAGACATCTAAAAGTCGTCAGATTCCCCGTTTGCAAAGTTAGAAAGGAGCTGCTAAATAAAAACAATGGAGAAGAACTGACCACGAGCAAGGAAAAACAGCACCGTTAACGTTCTGTTGATTTACTCACTCAGAACATCTGAGATTGTTAGATAAGTGCATGGCATAATGCAAGAAAATCTTGGGAAGTCAGTGCGCCACATCTTACCAAAGATCTTCAAGTGTCTGATGGAACAACAATATATGAGGAACATTGTTCATCAGGACCTCGGATACAACTCAAACGTTCTTAGTCGAGATCAAGGAAGTCGGTTAATGTGTGCAAAACGACTCCTAAACAAATTGAAGCACCCAGAAGAAAAGCCGTGTTTTTTATTTTTCTCCGACGGAAAAAACCCCCACCAGAATGAAAAATTCAACCTAAGAAATGATAGATGGCTATGTGCGAGCGGACCCACTGAAGTTCCAAATGCTATGCATGTGCACGAAGTTTCTAGCAACAGTGATGCTATTCGGTGTCGTAAAGAGCAGTGAGGGAGGGGCACATCATGACTCCTCCATTTTTCCACAAGGCCTTAGAGTCAATGCAGATGCAGACGCCTATATGGAGACTCTTCAAGCCACTTTTGTTAAACCGCCCGGATAGACAGCGCAGTCAATGGAGGAAAACCCCATGTCTTCCAACAAGATTCGGCTCCATCGTATAAAGCTTTAAAAACCCAAGATCATATAGATGGTCGAGAATTTTCATCATCATGTCATCCCAAACTTATAGCCGCCTCCTAACTACTCACCAGACGTTAATCCTTAGAATTATTACGTGTGGGGCGAGGCATAATAGAAAAGGAAGTTGATAAATATTGCCATAAAACCAAATCCCCTCTGACGGGAGCAATAGCCCGAGAAATGGAGAACATCAATAAAGGCCACCCGATCAAAGCTTACAATTGCCATCGGATTCGAATTGAGTGGGTGGTAGAACTTGAAGGAGGTTTTATAGAATAAAACCAAGATTAATATGTGTTATGTTAATTTGTTCTGTTACAAGAAATTGTAAGTTTGAATCATTAACAGTTTCATTTTCTGTCTTTCTAAAAGTGCGTAGGGTGGCCTCAGATGCCTTACGCAACCTGTACTTTGAAAGACGTATATAAACTAAGAGATTCTGATGCTATTTGTCACCAATGACTTTGAACTGAAAAGACAGCAATTGTTTATGCTTAAACTATAATTAAAGCCACATCGGGACTGCTAATAGATGAGTTCCAATAACAAGAGGAAAGTATGAGGGAGGGGAATTTAAAAGGCAGTATCAAATTGGATGGAAGGAAAATAATCGATTTGATTCACTATAACGGCATTTATACACCATTCCCTACGTTTTAAAACAGAGTAGGGTGGCCTTGGTCCCACATTTAGAGAGAGACTAGCAGTAGTTAGTTTGATTTATGGTGGCTTCTCTTGCGACAACCACATGAGCAAGTATCAAGACTGATGAGTACGCAAGTCATCTTAAGCCTCCAAAAATGACGGATTTATAGTGTTTCGATTATCTCATGAGTAAAAAAGATGCGCACAGAGAGGACCGATGACAAGCAAATAAAGAAAGGGGTTGAAGTTTGATTGAGGGGAAAAGTGGTAAAATTGCAAAGAGAGAAAAACTGGAGTTGAAGAGAAACGACGCAAATTAGTAAATATTATGTCAGGATTTGACACGATGAATAGTAGGTAAATTCTCTTTTAGAACTATCAATATGCATTTTCCAATAAAATTTATAAATTATACTAATAAAATGAAATACTTACATGTTTCTAGAGGCATGTAAAACTTTGCCTCACTATCACAGACTGATGCAGAGCACCTGTTTAGAGATTTTTACTTTGCATGCCCTCTTATATTACCACGCACTATTTCAAGGTCACACATGACTGTCATAAAATCTCACTTGCGTCTCCTCTCGCAGTGTGTTAAGCATTAGCAAATACTGTGCAATGGAGGGCGTTTATGTAAGCATGTCTACCAATTTCCATCAGCTGATTTGCCGCAAATTTTGGGGAGATCAATATGTAGACGCTTGACAATGTTAGGTAACATACCACATGAATCATATGCAAAGCCGGAATACTTTGTCTTGCGTGTAGGGGGATATAACGAACCCATGTGCAGGTGGTAAAAATAGTAGCTGCTGTTGGTCTTAATATTTCATTAGCCTATCAGAAATGATGTAATTTCTAACTATCCAACTCTTTTCTACTTTTGCATGAGGATCACTATCGGGTAAATAGAAGGGACATATATCTTTTTCTCTAGATTCCCTCTGCATTTATTTAATTTTCCCATAGTAATACTTAAACGATGAAATATGAACCAAGTAAATCAATAGTTTGAATAAGGAAATAGCCATTATTACTTGATATACAAACAAAACTGAACTTAAGTCTATGACATGCGTAACAGTTATTAAGAAAACAAATAAATGCTTCGAAAAATGTATAAATAATGACATTTTGCACGAAATTATTTGAAAGAGTCAAATATGACTACCTGTGAAACTGATGGAAGGAAGAATCAAAGCAATATCATGGAGGAGACGATCACTGCTAATTGCAAGCCATTACGTAATGTATGCAGAGCTGTCATCTGTTGGTTTCTCTCTGTATGTCACCTAATAATCGAATAGCGTGCAGTAATGGCTGCTTTTGCCGTACTTTGCACGTTTCGTAATTTCAGAATAAAATGGTAGGTGGGCTAAGTTGGCTAGTCGCACAAACCAATAGAAATTTCACTGCCATTCTGACCAATAGGGACAAAATCAGCACTTAAGACTATTAACAACCTATCGTTGACTTGATATTTCATCTTCTGATTTAAAAGACGGTTGGCAGGGTTGATCATTCTAAATAAATACCATAAAATGTTGGGGGATTTCCCAACAATTTCTTAATATTTCTTGAGTAATAATAATTTAATTTGTTTTGATCGAAAATCATGTTTGTGTTTTCGGTTTACTGAAATTGTTTTCAAGTGTTTCGGTTATAGAATACTGATTAGCGACTTGTACTTGTCCCTTTCGCTTGTAAAATCTTACGACATGGTGATTATAAAATTTATGGCGTGGACATTCGACTCTCAAGCTGTCCCTCGTTCCCAATGTTATTCTTCTCTCTCTTTCCATTTTCCCGACTTTCATTGCCGTTGTGCAATTTAATTTGGTTTGTTCTCAATTCTTAGCTTTCTAATTTGAGAACTGCGGTTGTCCGTTGTTTGTAAAAGCCTTTGCATCAGCCGTAGCTAAATGGTATTAATTTTAACTCCAATAGTGTTGAGAAAAACCAAATAATAATTGACTAATTTCAAAGAGAAAGAGAAAGAAAGTTAATTACGCCAATTTGGAAATAGAATACACATACGCCAGATTAAAATATGTGGAAGAACAGGATATAGAAATAGACTGCTTGCTGCTATGGATTGCATTGTGACTTTGCAATGCTCAGGCTATAATTTGTGACATGTCCTAATGCTCATCAATTTAAATCATTTTCCCTCGCTGCATTTGATTAGAAAATGCAAGATAGAGGTATATTCGCCTTTGGATACAAAAGATTTTTGTTATTTGGACAATAGTACATTATTCTCAATCATTTGGGCTCTTAATAATTTGTGTTGAAATGACAACACTCTCAGCCTCAGTATGTCATATGAGAATGATGTGGATATCAGATCAGCTAAGAGACAAAGCAATTCGAACCTTGAATCTGAATTTCAGCGAGGTCATAGTATTTAGAAACCCTAAGTTGACACACAATTCAGTGCTTCAGGGATCAATTTATTGGCGACCCATTCAATAAGGCGCCCCAGGATCATTATGCCATTAGACAATAAATCATACTGTTTTAGCGGAATACAGATAACTGCAAGAATTTTAATAGGTTATATCCGTTGAATGACAACTGTAGAAGCAAAACGATCAAATAATTCGGTTGAATATGGGGTAGAGTAAAAAAATGAAGTCAGAATATTAAGGTTCATAAATCACCTGAATTTTAGACAGATTTAATTGTCCACTTTTCATTAATGGTATATCTCAGTTTACAATGTCCAAGTGTCTCAATTTTCAAGATTTTATCCCTGGGATTCTAGGTGATTTAATGTCAGTGATATTAGGAACCCTTTGATCAGTTGTTATATTTGAAGGGTTGCTCATATCATTTTGCTTCATTGTGTTTATGGGAATGTGGATGAGACTGGCAAAAACATTTGAAACACAGAAGGCCTCCCTAGATTTCACTCAAGGTGAACTTTAACAAAGAACATGATGAGACAATATTTCGAGCTAGGGTATATCCAATGTGTTGATAACAGTGTGACCTTTCGGTAAAGTTTCGAAAACCCACCAAAGTGCTAAAGCGAATGCTTATATCATTTAATACTTTTTATTTACCTCAGTGCAAAAAATAAAGGGCGGGTTATTCATCTGAGAAATTAATTGGACTTTGAAGATTTCAGCCATATTTATAAAAAATCATTTCATAACATGTTGTATCTAAGACTAATCTTACCCTTATATCGCTTAATGATGCAATATTGCAATTTTTCAAGCGGCGAAGCGAAGGTTGTCTTATAATTCTTGAGTATGCATACTCAAGGTTGAATGTCAATAATCAAACTCCGACTTCACTCTGCTTCTTTTGTAAATAAACATCTGTCCGAACATGGAAGAAGTCAGAACACAGTGGGATCACTCCAAAACCTTATACTACTCTTTCCAAGCCTATTGATAGTACTTAAGTTTTCTTCATATAATAAGCAGTTGAAGGACAAACCACTATTTAAACCAAAGTAAGTTTTCCCAGATAGAAAATTGGTCTAAATGAATAGTCATTTAAGAACATCTAGCTAAAGAGATAAAAATTAAAAGATGTTAAGATCTACAAGAGTATGAAAGCTAAGAAGATAGACCACGTAGTATCAAAAGGTACAAAGATGGGAATAAGTGACTACTTTATCACGATGGCCACTACCAGACTTCAAGATGAGAAATTTTAGTCATGCTGGCTTCCAATTGACCACTGCTCTCCCATGTTAATCAGAATTCCTGAATGTGTTTCTGTACTGACTGTCAAGGTTGCTAGCTTAGCCTACTTCCAATTTCTCTACACCAAAACGCCTGGTGGCTTAAGGTGCATAGACTCCGGGGGTCTTGAGCTTTGTTTGTTAGTGTAATATCAGATTCATTATAAATTAATGACTATATATATTAAACAACTTAAAAAGTCTTGGCTTTATTTAATTGCTTACCAATAAAGAAAACTATCTAAAAACATATTTTCTGACTCATTCCTCTTTTAGTAATTTAATAGGATTTTGGTTGACCAAAATCATAATCGATCCCTTCGCCAACATTGTGTCGTCTTTTCTGCGAAAATTCAAAATTTTCATTCAGTTGGCAGGAAATATCAATTGTCAATAAAACTAATGTGTGACATTATTTCTTTCATAATGGTTATCTAAATTTATAATATGGTGCATAAGCATAGATGTAAAACATGCTATTAAGCTAACAACTTACCGGACTCACAATGAATGCTCATGCCTTAATAATATATCAAATCAGAGTTCTCTGCCATATACGATTTCTAAGCTTTTGGTCAGGAAGATGTCACATTTAAGTCTATATTGTTGACGATGAATGGATTATTCTATTGTTTTGAATTAGTCCCAGAAAGCGGATAAAAGGAGTTAGAATTTTGCCTGCGTATCACTTAACCAGTAGTGCTATTGGAATCAAATACAATAACCCCTAATTATTTAAAACAATAATATAATAAAATTATGCTCATAATATAAATAATCGACAGTTGTATTTTAAGAGAGACATCAGCGTAAGAAAGAGAGTATTAAGCTCTTACTTTCTCGGTTTTACGAATTCTTCTACAATCTGCCAGGAAGAAGGTAGATATGATTCCAAAAATTGTTATATTATGAGATAAAACAAAACGGAACACATTCTTTGGATCAGGAAGCAAAAAGTATATCTAATAAGGCGGATTGAAACTAAAAAACACAGACATTGATATCGAAAATCGATAAATGATATAAGGGACAAGTAATGGTTAATACTTACAATAAAGTAGTAAACTGGTTTAAATGGACAAGTCATTTCAGATAATGGTTAAACGTAGATAGAAGGTTAGGTAACTTTAATTGCATCAAAGTAGCCGAAACGGTTATCCTCGGTGCTTCTAACTGCACTTCACAGGTATCGTCTCTCGTAGTTAGAACCTAAGAATACAATCTCAACCCTAATGCAGTTATTAACCACTTAATAATTTCCAACATATCAATAAACTGAGAAGCCATCTTTTAAGCTACAAGACTGCTCCCTATATCTATTAGCATCAAAGCACCTGGACCAATATTAAGTATTAATTGGTAATCTAAATTATATTAGTTACTACTTATTTCTATAACAATGGCGAAATAAATTAAAATCTATTGGCAATCAATAGGAAAAGTCCCCAGTAACGAAATATTTTCCAATTAAGTGTTCATATGTTGTTCATAATTAAGGACTTCTGAAGTATCTGAGATTTAGATAGCTTTGCGATTATCGGTACGCTGTCAATCAGCAAGTCCTTATTGCCATTATCTATATTGGCCTGTCTATCAAAGATCGTCTGGAGACCAAAATGGTCGTCAGACATCGCTTTCTTCCTCTTTATCCCCTTAGTCGCCATGTTTTTAATCCTATCTTCACCGCTGGATTCTCATATCGTCTTTTAAATATTCCAATGGCGCACCCACTCTTTATTTACTTGTACCCAGGTATAATACTATCCTAGACCCGATTCCAAAGTTTCCACTTTTTACCACATATCAATTCGGCTCTCTTCTCTCTCACTCCTACCGGTCAGCCCCTATTCGTCGGGTCTTTCAGCCAGATCCTTTCTATCTGTAGTCCCTACCCCATTCCAATTTTCACGGTCTTCTCAAATCAGTATACTAGAACATGAAAGCTGTACACCATTTCGTTCAGTCTGTATAAGGAAATCATCAACATACAATCCCCAGGTTTGTTACAGCTTCTACACTAGTGGACTGGTACTCTCTTCCTTTATACCTTCTCATTACTGCCTGTGCAATTCAAGAAGAAACTTTGGCAAGCTTCACGGGATAGCACCTGAATAAGCGAAATAATAAAATAGTCCAATTGGAGGTGAAGTGGTGTGGTAAAATGGAAGCACATAATTACGTCATATTGCCAAGACTCCTACACTATTTGAATTGTGGGACGACTAACCACTTTCTTATAAAGGTCACAATTCACTCTGAAATATACAAATGCTCCAAAACTCAATTACCATGATTCAATAGTTAGGGCATGTTGACCAGCTGATTCAAGTGAATGATTGATTCGTTCGCATCTTCTTGATACCATGGGCGGGTACACCGAACTAAAAGAACTCATCCTTATAATTCAGTCTTCCTACCTAATCTATCCTTACCAACCTAACCTATCTTACGTTTTCGTACTACTAACTCCTGAAATCTCGAACGAGTGCAATAAGGCCCTCCATGCTGCAGTAATACCCGCGAACTCAGTTCCTGTCCCTATGATCTATTCACCCACCAGATATCATGAGGCTACAGTCAACTCGGACCCTGTGAAATAAGACAGAAGAGCCGTTGCCCTCAGGACACATAAATGATGAATTGATATTTGAAGGTCGAAACACCTCCGAACTGATAACAGCTAAGAGGTAGACTGTGGGACTTCGCCTCGACATGAATAACATAAACACTGTAAATTCGAACTTTTTGTTTTTTAATAAGTACTAATAAAATCTCGTTAGCATATAATGAGAAATAGGATCAAGTAGTTGAGCCCCTCCATCCTCCCCCCCTTCCTCTTCCCTTTACCCAAAGAAGTCACATGTGGAAAATGGTGGCAACATTTTCTACATTCACGCCTCTGCTAATTTAATAAATCACAGATCCCAATCGGGAGTCCCACTTATGGGAAGAAAGTTAAAAATACACAGAGAGCCACCATAACAGCACTACGGCTAAAAGTCAGGTAGAAGGGGGTAGGGAAAGACGATAGGATTGTCTCAGTATCCACTGTCACTACTACAGCCAGCAATATAATTACAGTTATATTTGTTCATTTCATGAAATGCAGAAGTAGAGAGATGAGAACAGGGAATGCAAGTATGAGAAGAAGAAAGATGCTTGTTAACATTCGAGAATACAATGATGGTTGATATGCAAGAGCTCCAATTTGAGCGACAGTTTTCAGTAAAGGACCTTTGTGCCAACGAATAGCCCGATCTGCACTGGAGCTCACAAGTTCGTAGTGAGCTGGTAGAAGGGAATATTTCGACTCGCTGCCCTCTTGACGTTTTTGTGAATGACGTTCTCTAGGAGGAAGGAATGCCAAACTTGTCACGAAGAGGGGATGAGCCTTTGGGCGGCTGTAGACGCGTACTAACTTACGATCATGTAGGGAAATCCTACAATAAATAAAATAAGCATTACAACTAACGAGTTTAATGGCATTTGATAGCCTTAAACCTAATACAATAATCATCCTATTCGAAAAAGCAGATTTATGGTTTTAATTTTCTGGAAAAGATGAGAAGATTAGACACATTCATTTACTTACCATTGAGCTTAGGCAAAATTGTGGTGTGTATATGGTGCTATTCTTTAGCGCTATTTCTGAAAATATAAGTACGCCACCCATGTGAAATACGCATTACTTCAGAAGCGTCTAAAAGATTAAGTGACACTGCACTTAACTGTAACATCGGAAATGAGATTCTGATAAGGCGTTTTAAGCACCCAAAAATTGGACATAGATTAAAGTTGTCGGTGATCTAGATGGACCGCGTCTAATTTTGTCATTTTGGCAAATTGGCTGATCTCAATCTAGGTTAGCGATTTATTAATGTTTAAACACAGTCCCTTCCTGTGCACACTCAAAAAAGATTGGCCAAAAAGTAGTTTTGAAGTGAGAAATTTAGCCTATTTCCGTCTAAATGGTTAGCTGCTTAATACTATACACATTGCAGTAAGCCTTAGGGAGTGCCAGTCGCGTATTGCGACAAAGTCGTAATCGATCGTTGTGTTTGTGGAGCAGTGACCTCATCGACAGCGCAAAAGCATCGCCTTCCTTTTTGGAGGAAATTAGCATAAATTTGGATGTATTGTATTATATATTTTTCATGATTTGCCTTGCGGTGGTTATTCACAATTCTAAAGACAGGAATAGGCTTGGTTTCTTATTTTATCCATAAATGACCGGTCAACCCAAAGATAGATTTGACTAAGTCATGAGTTTGTGCGTTTTTCCACTAATCTTTAGTATCTGGTGACTCAAAAGATCTTTCCGTACAAAATAACTAGGGAAACTTTCCATAGCAACCCCAAAACGAAATAATCTCCACTGTGGTTTGACAGCGGGATTTCCAAGTAAAATCTGTCAAACATGCCATTCAAACTTCATGAGTTCGTGATAAGGTAATTTTAAGATTGACCTTCTCAAACTTAATATTCCCTTTAAAACTTGGTTGATAGTATTGAAATGAGATCCCATTGGAAATCCTATCAGTTCTCTAAAGACAAAATTATTTCCAGCTATCAAATCTCAGACTTAAAATTTATGCATTCGCCAGTTGAGCCTGTTCAAGGCATACAAACTTTAAAATTAAACAAAATCATATAATTGCATTGAAACAAAGAAGAGAAATACTTACATGTAAACTTCAACAGATCCTTCCATCGTTCCGAGAGCAATAATTCCCCGATGAGCACTCGGATGAACGGCAATACAAGCGGGGATTTCACCAGGAGGAAGCGGTACAGCTGCAAAGCGTTCTAAACCCAAAACTGGTTGTGGTGCTGTCGGGGTGTGAGTACTTGATGAAGGAAGTGGAACCAACCACACAGAGAGATGACAGACTGAACGAGTTGTGGGACTGACTGGTTGTTCGGTGGTAACAAGGAATGTAAAGAGACCACTTTCGTCTTGTCCATAATTTACTAATGGCGTTACACCTGTAGGTCTGCGGTGAATCCAGCGAAGGAATTCACAGTGGCGGAACCGGGTGCCGTTTTCCGATCGGGTTGAATGCTAAAGGAAAATAAATGGTACTATTTAATATTAGTAGCAGCAAATTATACGAACTTCTCAGACAAGTCCAAAACTGTAGGCTGGATTTATAATTATAACTAAACTCGGAGTATGTACATTCGATGTTCCCAATGTTCAAACGCACCGGCTAACACTGGAAAACAATAAAGGTAACAAAATGCAAATTTCTCATCACCGTCTTTTGTTCAAGACGGAGTGCCGAGAGCACCTTCCACAAGACATTTTCAATGAACTTCCTTACTACTTATCTCAATATAAGTAGCGAAATGTTAACCACTCCAAATCATCTACCGAAAAATAAATGGTGCACAAACTGTACATTTGACATCATTTCAATCACTGATTTAGGCCTAACCTTAACTAACAAATCCTGTACTTTATAAGTCCACGTGGTGAAACTACAGCTTTGGCTTTATTACAACTGAATGTACTTTTTCCTAAATACTGTGAATGCCGATGTAAGCCACCAAGCACGTTGCTACTGAGGAATTGAAAGTAGGTTAAGCTAGTAAATAGAGGAGCACTTGTTGATAAATGAGGAACAAGAATCCGAGAGAGGTACACTCAACTACAATCCAACGCTACTGAAGCCATCGTTGCAAAGCGGGTGCTTCCTCTCACTAATGAACTCTAACATTTCTTGGTTCACAGTTCTATGCTTCTCATTCTCGAAGAGATTTGTCTTTTCATTCTGTTTTGCCTTGTGTATACGTTATTCTCTAGTGCATCCTTATTTAAACCGCACTTTCCACATAGGTAAATCGAAAAGTTGTTTGTAGAATATTATTAAGTTCGTAGAAAGGAAAGAACTGTTCTTGTATTTTAAACAGGACAACTATTTTCCAGGTGAGATGATTAACTTCCAGTGCCCTATTTCCGATAATTTTAGGTCGTATAAAAGGCAAATATGGCTGAAACACCACACATCAGAATGTCACAAGATTCAGTCCATGTCTCTTCAAAAGATCATTTGAAAAAACAGCTGAGAAAGGAAGAATTAATCATCCCCGAATTCCATGGACAAAATCTCCCTACCTTTTCTCAAACTATTTCCTATTTGCTGTAACTATGCATCCGCTAGCTCAGTATAATGTGTAGTACAGTATAGTATATTATATACTATCCTTATTTATAAAAGGACATAATAGTCCTCACTAAACGCACCTTCTTCGAGTCCGCATCCACATGAGCATTCTCCATTTTCACTTCAGCATAGAGAATAGGTGAAAGGGCAGCCGCTTCCTCGTTGTCTGCTCCTGGGCCAAATTTGACACGCTTCTCCGCTGTTATGATAGTAGCTTCCGGTGTGGAGGTGTGGGGGAGACGCCAAATGCAGAGGAGGCTACCCCGAGGTCGACCGCTGATTGTAGCCAAGAGAGGGATGGTTGGAGCATGTTGAGGTTTCCCCGTTTCACCTCTGGGAGCCTTCGGAGAGGTTGCAGAAGCACCGTAAGTAGTTGCCGAGAGGGCTACATCACAGACCGGGGCACAACGACCACCACTTGCGTCTGGCAAGGTGCAGAAAGGCTAGAAATTTGCAAAAAAATGCAAATTAACTGGATGAGCCCATATGAAGAGCAAATCATTATCCGAATTTCAATTTATGAGCTATTACGCGAGTGAAATAGTGAGATTATGAATACTATCAGTAAAATGTAACCCATGAGACTTTGAAAAGGGCTTGGATTACATTAGAACAGTAAGATTAATCATTAGACCGGACGTAACAAATTTAACTAACTTAAGCTAGAAAGAATTCCTTGGATAAGGAAACAATCATTATACAAGCTCAAGGAAAATATTTTCTGGATCGAAATCCCAGAATAAATTTAATAGAGACAGGAAAAAATCGCCCTATTCATTTCTTCTATTTAAAACGAAGCTAAGCAGATAATGTATGGTCAGATGGGGTTAATGGCATTTAAAATCCATAAAGACCGTGGCGCGGTTGTCAACATGCACGTCTGCTAAGTTAGAAGTCATCGGTTCACACCCAGTGATGTAAATGACCAACAGTACTGGTTAACTCTGGTCAATTAAGGAGGAAGAGAGAAATTTCTCATAAGAGAGGTCTACCCAAGTTATATTTTGTACACTTATTCACAAGCACACTTTGCTCAATGTGCTTGGGAAAGAAGCAAGAAAGAACGTTCCCTCAAAATGAGTTTGGGAAATGTTAAAGCAGAATGATGACGTGTATTCGAACGCGGCTTCATTGAACATTTTATCGTCTCTAATTTCAAAGAAGCACAGATTTTGACATGAGCACGAAGACCCTTAC
Organism: Hymenolepis diminuta; assembly: GCA_900708905.1. NCBI lineage: Eukaryota > Metazoa > Platyhelminthes > Cestoda > Cyclophyllidea > Hymenolepididae > Hymenolepis > Hymenolepis diminuta. Next base: position 2,259,801 of record CAADRB010000018.1, read on the forward strand.
ATAAGCACATTAATATAAATGTTTCAATTTTGCAATCTTTGATCACATGTATATAAGCAATGGTTATCTACCGTAAAACAAAATAGTATAGCCTACGTAAAATAAACATATTTTCAAAAAACAGATGTTAACATTCTAACTCAATAAATTCCAATTCTTGAGCAGAGCCGCCTACATATGCATACTAAATTTCATTCAACACGACCGATAACACTGCCTCATTTAACTATTTCCTTAGGTTTAAATTAGCATGCAAATTAGTAATTATCAAATTAGATTGCATGATGATGAATGATAAATGGCGAGATTCCCCACCTTAATTTGTGACCCTATGTCCTATCTTAGAAAGCCAAGCATAATTTAACTAAGGTTAAATTCTGCTTATCAGGGAGTTAAAACGATATTCACTGTATGAATTCCCTAAGTCAAATTGATGTGAAGACCACTGAGAACTGTCATGGAGAGCTCGAAAAGCAGACAAACACTTATGGATAATTTGAATTTCAAGTAAACCTTATGGTTAACATGTTTTAACTATGTCCCAACCTTACATAACAACTGATTAATAATTAAATCATTTGACTTTTAAAACGAAGAGCTACTTCTCAATCAACCTACTTACGATATTTAGGGCCTATAAGGACTACATATCAAACAACTTCAACCATTTACAAAATAAAAACTCCTCACCATTAACATAAAGTTGTTTAGTTTGAATTCCGAGAAGGCACTAATACGGTAAAAACAGTCACTATTTTTAAGAGAAAAATACTCCAGTTTCACGGTCCTGGGTTAATGAAAATGAACTTAAGCACATCTGACTGCCTAGTATTTCCAATAACTTAAAACACAAAATTAGATTAAAAACTACTAGTAGGTAATTTACCCTAATGTAGAAGAGACAGCGACCACGAATGTCCAGAAAATTTATGCATTGAGTGATATTTAAGCACTGTGTAAATCGCTAAGCACGTTGCTACTGAGGAAAAGGGAAGAAAGCTAAAGTAGAAACTACACCAACAAACAGGGAAGCTCTTGTCAGCAGGCAGACAAAATGGGCGCCCAATAGACTCTTGATATACGCAACGATAAAAGTGCCGATTCGGAAGGAAATAGTCATTGTGGTCACTCTTGTACTCTTTAATGATTCTTGATCCAATATCAACCATTCATACTCTTATAGACCTTTATGCCTTTTCACTCTATCTTGCCTCGTCTATACCAATCTCTATAACAAATCCTTATTTAGACCACACTTGCTACAATAGTAAACTCCGGTAAATTTAGCTAAATACTGCTGTACACCAGTACACGTTAAATGAAAGTAATCTGAAACTGCACGCGCAATGTACTATTAAATGGCAAAACCGCTTAAACGTTGTAAAAGGCAAGGTACATAGGTAGTATAAGGTGCAAACACGTTCAATAATTGAAGACACAGGTAATAATACTAAACCAGTTTTGATATTAAGGCCAGTGTATTTACTTACCATGATCTTAAATTTAGAAGGAAAACAAAGCACATTTTTATAAAACCGACTTTTGCTTTGATTCAAATTGCCTCCGCATAAGAAATGAACAATAAAAGCACACAATGTATTGGTTAAAAATTGGTCCCTGCATCGAGAGCAAACATCCAAAGGTGAGGCTACCAAAAGCCAATGATAAAATAAATGAAATGTTAGGCTAACACATTGGGAAGTCACAAAACTCAGTAAATGATGACGCTAATTGAAAGCAATCAAATCAATTACGTGAATGACAATTTACTACAAGAGGTGGGCTGAATTCCTTTTGATGCTAAAAAAGCACATGTGAATCTCAAATTTGTCACACTTTTGACAGTAATTATGACGACGGCATGGAGCGTTCGAAATTATGTCAATGTATTAGATTGTTTAAACAAATACCTAATATTAACCAATAATATGGCGTAGCGATAAACAAACACGTCCGCTGAATCAGAGATAACAAACTCTATATTCATTGGCACACATCCAGGAAGCGGTTTGATCAAACAGGTTAAGAGAAGGTTAAATGAGTGCGAGCTTCACATTCAAAATGTTACTCTACTTGAGTAACTTGAGATGAGTATTGGGAAACAAATAAGCGGTAAACATTCAATAGTGGAATATAGATAGCCTTTATGAAGAGTAAAGTGAATTATCAAAGAAAAAATCATTTCAAATAAAACAAAAACACTGCACCTAACTTTAGTTGACTGAATTTTAGGGGAGATCAAACAATCACATAACAAAAAGCCGAATTAAGACAAACGGATCATCGTTATTCAAAAACAAGTTTAATAGAATGATCTATACAAAACAAGATTAAATCCAAGTAAATCCGAAAAATTTCAACTGTGGGAAAAAAATCGTGGGTACAAATAGGCATATTTGTTATTTATTTCAGTAACTTGACAAGATATAGAAAATCGGCCTGTAAATATTAGTGCATGCTTTAAAAATGCATTTGTTAGTCTCACCAACCTGCTCATGACTTTAAAAAGATACGAATCAATCGGTGACAAAACCAATAATTCAATTAGATCAACTGGTCAAAAAGCCTTGGATATTGCGGACATGAACTCATCCGGAAACCCAGTGATTAAATCATAAAAATTGAGCTTTTGAATTTTTGGATAGTAAAAAGTAAATTATACCTTCCATGAGCAAATGTTCAACTCACCGTTTTCCGAATTCAAATAAAGTAAAACATCTTGATCTCATTATAAACTCCTGTTCGAACTCCTCCCGTCTCATCCATACTTAACTATTTTGCCATTCCACCTACATCCAACAAATAGAGATCTGTTAAACACAAAATATTTCTAAACATAAGAGTGTCCCAATAGCTAGCATAGATGCTAGATAGAAACACCATTAGTCAAAAAAGGACAACTCTGCACACGGCTTAGTTACAAAGCAGTGTGAATCAGAGGGGATAAAATGCTCGCCAAAGAGAATGCATGAAAACAGTAGATTTGGCAATTAAATAGTCACGCGTAAATGAGTTTCGATTTTCTTAAGAAACTAAAACATGGATGTCATTATATTAAATAGCTTTACTCGTGCAGTTCCAGAAATCTAACGAGATATTTGGGAAAAAAATCACCGATCAACCAACGCCACTTGTAATTGCCCCCTTTTTCAAATCCTGCAATAGGATATGCATATGAGCTTAACTGACATGTGAAATTGCATCTTAGCTGTATTTGTAGATCATATATTGGCATACTATCACTCGCAATTGCTCAATACGCATAGTTCAGAATCAAAATATATATTGGCTCACGGTGAAAGATAATAATACAATGAAGAGCGGTGAGAAAAATGCGCTCACAACAACGAGACCACTAGACTTGGCAATGATCTATTTCCACATAATTAAACTTTATTTGTATCAAAACCAACCCTTAGAGTATACCTAGAATATCTACAGTAAAATCAAAGAATTCCCTTGACTATTATTATCTGAAAGGGGAGGGAAAATTTACAAAATTTAACACCAGTTGAAGTGATAATTAGCCTGTAGAGAGGTGCCACCCATCTACTAAAGGATAATACTAATAGAGGAAAGGGAAGCAATGTGTAAAATATGAGGTTAAGTTAATAATATTTTAAGTCGAGTCTCACACCAAAGTGAAACTTACGAGATTTCGCAAATACGCAGGAATCTAAAACAAGAGCTGATAATGAATAAAATGGAGATGAAACTTCATGAAACCTTGCGACATGCAAATTGCTTATCAATTTATTCTCTCACCTATGATTTATAATTGGTGTATCGTTGAAACCTCGGTTTACAGCATACAAGACTCTCTCATAAATATTCAAGGAAACGTCAGATTATCGACACATTATTAAGCACTGAAACTATTTATTCAAGTGCAAAAAAATGACTACTGATTATTGATCACAACATGCTCAGATCGAAGCAAACACCGTCGAATCCACAGGTCCTATAATCGATTTCCGAGTGATTTAAGAAAGTCCTATTTCAATTTTATAAAAAACTGAAAAAAAACAATCAGATTACTTGATTTTCAAACGGGGAATTACTTCTTAATCATCTAGGATTTAGATCTCAAAAGATATTGGCACTATTTCTAAGAACTTGCAGGAAAAGATGATTACGAGGTGAACTAGAGAAAATTTAAAATTTCTCAGGCGAGAAAAACGTGCAAGTGAAAGTCATATATAATCCTGTACTTCATAAATACTTCTGTGCGCAAAATTTCTATGTCCAGAAATCTTAAATAAACGCACTTCACATTAAGACAAAGCAATATAACCAAGAAAATGAGAAATGCTTCAAAACTGAAAATAATTAAAAACAGTGCCTATGAAACCTTTATTAAGAAGTAAATGCCACTAACTTAAATTTTCTTAACGTCACAATATTTCTGATTAATCAGGCGCAAAATAACAAGCCCAAAACTCCACATTTGAGAAAAAATCCGATTAGCAAATACCCAATACGGGTATCGAAAGAAGTCTAATTTCGAGTTCATGAGATATGAGGATTCACATTAGTTATTACAAATTGACATATACTGAAGAATAAAAAAAGGGTGGAACTGAATATGTAATGTAGAATAAAACGCTTCATATTGTTAGAAGGGACAAATTTAAGGAGATGGCATCTAATTTGACCTACTGGTCAATAAACTCCGCTTATCGAGGACGTGAATTCTAACTCATACACCTAGGGGTCAAATCCTGAAATCTGAACGTTAAAACGTCAGGTCACAGTGCACCTAAGACACATCAAAAAGTAAAAAAAACTAACTAATGAATCCAGAATTTAGATGAAGTAAGCCTCTCGATATTCCAAAGTTTCTACTTCTACCCGATCCTTCCCTAGGCCCTCATAATTAGTTCAAAGGATGTTAAGGCGTAAATTTTTTTGAAATACGTAGCAACAATAATGAGGGAAAAATTTTAAGTGGGTGGATCGCTAATTGATTGAGAGCGTCGTTAACAAGCCGCCTCCTCCTCTATAAAATTGAAGAAATAAACCACTTGTCTAATTACATGCTCACTGACTTACGTAGGCAGATAATTTTCACCCATAAATCTACGTATAAAAATGGGTACATAAGTAACCCTCCACAAAATTCAATCAGCCCACATATTCCCATTATGTATCAAAGTAAAAACAGTCGAAATCATCAAATAAATAGACTAATTTATTTTTTCTCAGGAGCAAAAAGTGACAAACAGATTAATGAAACAAAACCAAATAAAAGACAGTTTATGAAAGGGCTTTGTGTCTCTTATAATTAGTGAGACTTACCTTTTAGAACCAAAAGAAAAAGACCGCTATTTATGCCCATCGCTAGATTTCGAAAGTGAAATCTGAGTGACTTCTCAATTATAACATGAAAAACAAATCTTTTGACAGTTGAATGAATAAAGTACTGATAACGTGCTTATCTACCAAATTAGAAATCACAGGACTCATCGGTGGGCACGTAATAGCTGAAATCAATACCAACTAATCATGCTCCTTAATACGAAAAAGTTTATATATACAATTAGGGGCTTTGGAAGTATTCCAACTCACTTGTAACGGAAGTAAAGTCTCTTCCATATCCCCATCAAAAGTAAAGGCATAGGAACCATAAGCAGAAGCCGGCGATTTTGGATCGTAGGCCTTATCAGCCAGAGCAAATCGGTCAAAGAGGGTCACACCTCCGTGTACAGTACCCACTGCACACCAAGCTCCATCCCAACCTACAGGTCCACCAGAGGCAATACAAGTCAACTCGTCTCCCTCATCTTTCATTGGATAGACATCTCCCGTGCTGCTACAGCTGTCCAGTCGTCGACGCTCAAGCAGAGCTTTTGTCGGTGCTACACTGACACTTCTAAGCCTCTTACAACTCCACGGCAACTGATCCTCTCCACTACTATCAGCGACTGACTTTTTCGGTTGATTGCCTCTTCTATTCACAGTGGTAGAACTGACTCCTGTTATTCCATTGCAACTATCGTCGGTTGAGGAGTTGGAGTTAGAATGTCTATGTGTTTGATAGGCCAATTTACTGGAAGTGATAGCGCATTCTTGATCTGTAGGAATCTGATCTGCGATGGCTGATGGTTCAAGATAATTAGAATGAATAAAATATTCCTGACATGTGGACTTTTCCAGAGCGAGAATTGAAGCTGCTCCGGGAGATTGTGCCCCCAAAGCCATGTGCATGATGGCCTCATTTCGAGTGTTTATTCCACCAACTACGGATGTATTCAGAGGGATGAGAGCTTCATCAGATTCAACGTCAACAGGAGCGTAAGCGGGACGATCGAATTGGATCACATCGATGCGATTGGGAATGCCTGTTCGGGGATTGCCACCGCCTCCGGCAGTTAACAGGGTGTTTGGACCAATTGCTTTTAGCTGATAAACAGGGTAGGAAAAGGAGTAGATTATGGAGCGATCAGGTCCGTTTGTCGTTGACATGTTTTGAGACACTGAATCTAGAAAATTAAGGAAAAATTTAACAACGTATTTTGCAACAAACAAATTAATATGTCGAGAAAAATTATTTTACTAAAATATATCTAAAAAATAAATGATATAATGGAGTACTAATTCAAGATTGAATTCTTCAACATCCGCAAATAAGAAATTTACATAAATTTTATAGAGTATTCCATACACAAAAAATGATGTTATATTAAATTTCTCTATACATTATCCTGGATACAAATACTCGTGAATGAAATAAACACAGCTCTTTTTTTATCTAACTGCCGTCTCTTGAGAGGCAAAAAACCCAAAATATTACCAAAAACGTCACCCACCCAATCCCGCCTAAGACAACGTATAACAATCCTAATTAGACGAATTCAACTTGGTCATATTAGGGCATTAAAACACTAAAAATCCGTATGATAGATTGCTTAAATTAAACCAATAAAAATATGACTATAATGAAAGTTTTAATCTGCTTTAATATTTAATTTAATTAAAATTTTATACAAATGCATTTTCCATAAGTTATCTCCTTATTATATGTATGAATTTAAAATGCTTTGAAAATTAAATGGTTCAGTTATTATTATTTTTTGCTAATAATCTTCAGTGGTGTAAATTTATTAAGCTTATTTGGATCGGTTCGACTTTAGTAAAATGCTTAACAATACATTATCTTACCAGATAGTTGTTTCATTAAAATATGATCAACTAGGAAGATAGTAAAGTTTATTCTTTTGCTAAAATAAAGCCATCGGAACGTAGTCTAATTAAATGGGACTTAGTTTAAGTGGTTGAATAAGCATACAGATCTCCAACCACTGTCACCAATTTTATACTCTTCAAATATTTAGTCAAAACATATGAGTTAACCACATACTTAGACCACTCTACAACTAGATTGCAGGTGCCGAAGTGGAATCAAGCTAATCAAAGCTATCATTTATTTGTCATATACACTCCAATTTACAACTAAAGGCCTTTAATAAACCTGCACTGATCATTCGGGAAAATCATCGTTTTGATATATCGACAAGGTAATACTATTTTGCATATATTGAAATAAGCCATCTTTACTGGACTGTTGGTAGGCAGCTCTCGTACGCGACAGAAATTTCATTCTCTTTTTATTTTCAAAAGGAAATCCCAGAAGGATGTCTTAATTTTACACGAGCATGCTCATTGTTTGCTACCTATGAAAACCCAGTATAACTAATCACATTCGATCACTATCCAGAATTGCCACCAGTAAACAAGAAAAAAATTCAGACGCAAAGTTATTTCACAATATTATTTACAATTATAAAATACAGTCAAATCCAAATCGAAAGCAAACTTGTCAATCGGTTGTACTAAAATAGGGGAAAAATTAATTAACCTAAAATACAGGCTCACTGTAATTTTAGATGAAAAGAGAATTATAACGCACCCTTATGAACCGGAATGATGTAGATAGGTAGATATATCATTTTCTTCCGGTTTGACGTGATTCTCTCCTTCGCTTGAATACGCGCATTCTAGTTCATCACCAACGCTCTCTGCCACTTCAACAGGTTCACCTTCAACTTCAGCATCGTTTTCCCGATCATCTGAATTACAATAGATTCCATCATAACCTGCCTACATAAAGAAAAGATATAATAGCCTAATTAAATCGTGGGACGGTTAAGAAGTTAAAGTGGAGAAACAGACCTGATTGACGAATGCTGAAGTTCTGGAACGCTTAGGACGTCTATGAACTGTTAGAGAGTCATAAAAATAACCCGGAAGAGGGAAAAAATCACAAATTAGGATTTTGAAATGACACAACTAGAAACATGTGCTTCCTCCGTCCCAGGTACTATTGCAAAAAGTATAATTAGTAGTAATAAAAAAAAGATAAGCAAAATCAAGCACTAAGCGTTGTTTTTTCCCATTTAATACTCCTTGTTGTAGCAAGATAAATCAGAATTTCAACTTATGCAAGAGAATTACTAAGTTATGATGAATCTAGTCTAGTTTAGATATTATTTACTACTACAATGGCCGGGAATAAATAGCATATTCTCAAAATGAGCGAATTGATGTATCTATGAAATTACCATTTTACCTAGTTTTCCCGCAATCACCTTAGGCAGAAGAGAAGCATCACGGAGCCACTCTTGTGAGAAACGCGAATTCTGTCACCCCTTCTTATTAGCTGAACCTAATCAGTGTATTTAGCCATTAAAGTATGTGACCCTGTCGCAACATCAAGTTCACCAAAGAGAACCATCATGTGTCCTCAAGTGGTTTATTTTAATTAGCGAGATAAGCTAATTGAGGGATCCTTGAATGAGTGTTGTTAGTGTTCAGTCTTCCCGATCAGCGATGTCCGGAACTATTCCATCTGTTTATGCTATCCATTCTATGAACCTACATAAAGCTCCCTTTTATATACACAGTGAGGAGGTAGAGGCAGACATACGCGTCATTTATCGACTCCATAACACTTTCTTCTCACCTCCTTCCCACGTCTCTCTCTTGCCCTCATGAATGCACATCATGGTTTGCTAAATAAACTTAGGAATGCACAATTCTTGTGTCCTGCCAGCCCCAGTCATTATTCCTTACAAGAGTAACAATAGTTATTTTTCATCATTCGGTTATGAGTCCTACTTGAAGAGTTATTATATAGGTAGAGCAGAGATCAGATTCGCATTCCACCAATACGAGCCTCAGGATTGAAATGAATATCTACTAAAATTGTCTCCCTCTTGCTTTGGTAGCTCTCGAAATTTCAAGGGATGAAGGAATGAGAAATTACTGAATGGGAACATTCTACCGGAGGAACTTTAGAATGCTACTTCTGGTTTGAAGGTGAGTACCTGAGTGGGTTGTCTTACTCTTTATACAAAACATGCCCAATGAAAATTCGACCACCCGTATGCGCCATTCTTATCCGTACGACTGTTTACTTAGTGTCCTTATTAGTCGTACAAAGACTCCATTCCCTTTGTTTATACAATAAATTATCAAATCCATAAAGAGGATTTACAGATAGCGTCATATACATAATACTACTTATGTATAGGATTGTCTTAATCTGTAATTCAATATGCTTTCCTGTATTCTGTGGCACCGTACTTTAGTCCGATATAACTGTCAGAAAAGGATTTACTGGAACTGTCAAAACACTGCATTCGAAATTTAGGCTTAAATACTATGTTATCCTTCAATGGAGTTATCAATGTATAACGGGAAGTCATACTACTGAAAATCAGTTATTCTTCACCAACATGAAAAAGTAAAAGAGAACAACTAATCCGACAACTTAGCACAATTATAAATAATCCAGGGACTCTTTCACTTCCATATACTGACATGCTTTATCGGGAAGAAAAACTCGAATATACTTACCATCATCGTAATTGTGATAAACGTCACCTTCTCTCTGGTCTCCATAAAAGTAGCCATCATAAGAAGGGGATCGCTTGCATTTCACTCGCCGGATCTAAAAATGGAAAAAAACTAGAGTTTAGATTAGTTTAGTCAAACACAAAAAAGATGCCCAAGTATACAGTAAAAGTGCTCACAGGTTTATTACTTTGTTGTTGAGAGGAACGTGTCTTTTTAAAGACGATTGGAATAGAGGGTAGATCGTCTCCACGGAAGAGAGTTTCAGACGCGGAATCCAAGTTTGGAAGATGCAATTCATAGTCTACATCAGCGTCCTCTAGACCTGAAGTGCCTGCAAAGTTTTCATTCTAAAAGTGTAAAAGACGACCCCATTATTGAATAACTAACAAAAGAAGTTCGCAAACTGAACAGATTTGTAAAAATTAAGCCTGTATCTATTTTCCGTAATTTCGAATATAGACCCCATTTAAGAGATTAGAGGTTACCGTTATATATGGTGAATTATCTGCTCATCGTAAATAAAAATGACATAAAAATGAACCGCAGCTTGTGCTGATGGCACAGAGAGCAATATTCATATCTACTAAATCGAGAGTCATGAGAATATGAAACACTAGCAAGCATGACACGATTAAAATATTATTCACATTAGTCAATACGAAAAATAGAAAAACCAAACAAGTTTTCATTACATATCCAAGATTAGTGTTGAAAACAGTTTCTTCTCAGGTACACTGTTAGTGTAATGATCAGCGTGCACGTCTATCAAGTCAGATATGTGCCTGGTTAACGGCCAATTTCGGGAGTTTATCGTTAGGAGGACTCTAGGATATTGTTTCTCAACCTATCAGCAGTGTCAATGGGCTTGGGAACATTTTACGTTCAATGTGTTTATCAGATATTTATATGTCAACAAGTTGAATGGTTGCTCTAAAGACTTGATTATTCATTTGCCCATTAAAAAAGTTACTGAAAGACTAAAGTATACATCAGTCCTGATTGGCTTGGAGACGATGCATTAAACTAACCGAAGTTGATAAAATCCAAATACTTAGAGAAAAAAGTGTAGAAAAGTAGAGATATTACGTCCCTATATTCTGCACTATCAAGCATTAACCCCTGCAAAATAAATATTGACAGTTATACATTCCTTATTGGGTCGAAATTAAAACCCCTGAAGAGATAGATTAAAAAAATCAACCTAACAATTCCAAGTATTCAACCCTTGATTCCTAATTTACAAATGTTGTAATTTAATTTTTGTCATAAAGACTGGAAAAGAACTTACGGAGGAAGGAAATGACATGTGACCTTGGTAGTCATTGGAGACAATGTGATTATGTTTCATACTAAAGAGCATAACCTTTAACTTATCTCCAGCAATACAGGCCCGAATTCGCGCTTGACAGCCAATTTTCTGTGAACGGACGCCAACATAGGCGGAGCAGCGAGTTTTTGTCTTGCCAGCATGGATACAAGCATAGTTGACTCGTTCGTAGACCAAACGCTCGCGATGTTCACTGGTTTCCGGTAGCATTCTGGAAGAGTACTTGGTGAATCTCGTGCCAGTTACCTACAAAGCATGCAGTAGATCATGTAGCAACAGCGCTTAAGGCTGACATATTGGTATTAATGTTAGAAACTGGTATAAAAACGTCAATTAATTATTGAAATGTTAAGTGATAAGGATGGCCTACGGCTAATGGACAATCTACAAAGTTCGAGTTATTTAAGTCAAAGAATAAATTCTTGAGATTATTCTCGCATTTACCGACTCCTTTTCTCTATGTTTAAAGTTATACCAATCTGCTTAAATCTCATGGGACCCATCAAAGAACAAACTGGTTCAAAACTTCAAGGCACATTAACTAGGATTAACACGCACATTGGCTGATATTGTTTAGAGTATTCAAAGCTCTTATTATCTCCAAAAATCCAGATATTATACAACCCCAGGGACGAATATAATGAAATGTAAAGATAAACAAATCATTTCGGAAAATTGGGAAATAAATAATTACTACGGAATTTGGGTATTAATAAAATAAACCCGAACTATTGGACGAACGATAGCTACTGTTAAAGCTTGGCCACATTATATCCTAGATCTGAACGAAACCAAACTACTTTGAATGAACAATAAAACGGTTGGCATAAGACTAGTCGAAGAGATTGCTTAATCGGAAGAAATTAAAGATATTCTCACTCATCCACGGTATTCATTTGAAAACATTTACTTCTATTGTTACCCGAATGGTTACTGCATTCGTTAAACAGCAGAGATACAATAGAAAATTTCAAGATTAGCATATTTTAAATGATAAAATTAAATAAAGGACTTAGTACGATAATACTTATGAAAATGAAATCAAAATTACCCTTTCCAACTCGTGTATCCTGGCTTCAAGATCCTGAAGACTGTCGAATAATCTAACGATGAATATGTGTCGGAAAGACTCAGTGCAATCAACAAGAGTGGAAGTATCCGGCGGATCTGGTGGATGATTGTGTTCCATGGACCAATCACGAACGTACAAGTGATTGTTACGACAACGAACATTGCAACGAGCAACACAACCGCGTTTCTTTGCATAGGCACACTTTAAATCAAGATATTTGTAAACAAAGAGCTGACGATTTATGGTATTCTCCGGGAAATAACTAAACTTCGAATTTACAAATTTGTACCCATATGTCTAGAGAGAATGTAACGTAAGCAATAAAAGCAAAACATACATCCGAGAAGTCCTTTAGATTTTCCTGCAGCTGCTGGAATGAACTAAACCTTTGAGAGGCTATTTTCTGTTCGAATTCAGCAATAGCAGTCATTTAGTGATATCTAAGATTTGAAAAATTATATGTATATATACACATATATTGACGGAATTATGGAAATTTTCAATCTTAAAAAACCTGTATACTAGACAAAATATTTTTGCATTAAATTCGTTCAACTCGAAACAATAACATGTAAAATACTCAGAAGTTTGGTATAAATTGCATCATATCTACCGCTAGTCAATGAAATCTGACGATTGCAGACAACTACCACACGAAACGGAAATACAATTATTTTAATTGGTCATCTAGCATACTTAAACGCCGTGATTGCATCCAAATGTGGGTTAGTAATGCATATTTATTAATTTTATTATTTTAAAAATATGTCAATTCTTTTTAGGTCTATAGTTTACGTTGCGCTCCGCTAACTTATATTTGCGATTTATCTGTTCAAAATTTTAATATTGTTGATTAAATTTTGTGAATTTTTCACACGTCAGGTATGGTAAATAAAAACATATATTCTACTGTGAAGTTAATGCGCTGTCTATCAGACCAACTCTGTTCATAGTAGGTGAATTACCGTACGATTTACACAGACATGGGATAATAGTTCTCATCTATTTTAATTTTCATTTAATAATTATTGATTAGTATTATCTATAATGTCAATCTTTGAATTTTTGATGGGATTTGATAAGAGGACAGTATATGCTGTTCAAAGATTTTCTGAGCCTAAAAATCAAGAGCCACCACTGAAATGGCCAGGTTATCGCTTGTTCAGTTTTTACAAGATTTTTAATATATTACGAGATTTCGTATCCTAATTATACCGAAACTTCAACTGATACAAATTTCTTTACACATTTTTTAAAATATAACCTACCATAAGTTTTCCTGACAGCTATGGAATACGATTTGCATAAATATAAATTTTCCATTATCCAATGATATTATCAAATTTTTCAATTTATTGATTTGGTGTGCAATCGTTGAATATGCCTAGATTATCCGCATTCGCTTAACTCCATATTATCACTTATCGACAGCTGCTAAATGGTCCTTTTGTATTAATGCTGATACTTAGTTGATTGCTTTTATGTAACAAAACCTACTTTTCTATAAATTTGACGCTTATAAGAGTGTGTAATGATTAAAAATGAAATCGATTTAAGATTTACAATTTTTATTCTTCCGATTTAGGTTCATAATCAAATGGTTCCGATTATGAAAGTGTCGTTTTATTAACTTTCTAAAAAGAATGCATAAAAGACTTTATTTATTCAGAAGTTAGAACGTTTTCCTCCACATCAATTTATTTTTTTGGAATCTATTAGAATACCAAATTGATATAAATGTAACTTCACACGTTTCGGCAGCAGAAGCCAAAGGTGTTACATTTAACTCATTTAGTATATTTACGTTTCTTTATTTTGGAATAAACATTTCCATTAATACACTTTGTGCTGTTATGAGGGCCAGACGCTGTCAGAATTAAGCTGGTTTACTAAATGCAAAGAAATTACAAAAGTGTCTATGAAATGTGTTGAAATAGAAAAGAAGCATTTTAAAATTATAAATATATGTTTTTGGCCCAGAAATTTAACAAAACAACGAAGAATTTAGGAAAATAAGAATTTCCCCGTTTTGCTATATACTTAATGATAAAGTCCGTTTTTGTTATCAGAAGCTTTTGTTATGACCTGCTTTTCTCTGTAGAACAGCGTAAGTGACTCTTTGATTCTCTAAGACATTACACTAGTTATAAGTCCAATCCAACAACAATACAATACAAAACGAAAAAAAACCACCATATCACAAGATGACACACGTTTTCGTGTCGACAGATCGATTTATTTTATGCGCCATTTACAACCGTTCGAATAAAAGGGAATTAAAAAGTGGAAAATAAAGAATCTTACATATAAGAATTATTTTAGAGAAAACACTACTTTCTTATATTTAGCAGCTTTAAAAAAGGCCTGAGTTTTCGACATCACCTTGCTATTTCGAAAGCTCCGTATGATGAAAATATAATAAAGATGTGATTACAAGACAGTGTATCATCACAGCCGTATTGACACCAAATCTATGCGGATATTTCCAAAGTTGACTTATAAATCACCTCAATGAGGACTCGATGTTCGCATGTGAAGTTGTCAAAATAATTCAAATAAACCTTGACGATTTCATCAATATCCATTAATTCATGGTAGTTTTCAAAGTTTCAAAATTTTCATTTTTGGAATAACCAGTCCCTTGTTTATTTTAAGGCAGGTAGCCGTAATCAGTATTCTGCGAATGATCTTTGACAATTGGAAAACGGTGGCTTGCTGGTATGCGTTCAACCGAATTCAAAACTTGCGTGTGGTTGTTGTCTGCAATTGCCAGATTTCATTAAATAACGGTAGATATGATGCAATTTATGCTAAATTTCTGAGCCTTTTACATGTTATAGGTTTTTAAAGATTGAAAATTTCCATAATTCCATCAATATATGTGTATATATACATATAATTTTTCAAATCTTAGATATCACTAGATGACTGCTATTATTAGAACTCCTAAGAAGGGTAAGAAAGCCCTATTACGACCAAAAAGAGGGATTTATTAAGAAATTCCTTCCACCCGGAAGTAGAAATATCAAGACAGTTGAAAAGGTATTTCTAGGAGGCTTACCAATGGGAGAAGCGATCAGAAGAGCTAGTTGATCACGTTGAGTGTTGTTAGTTGTTTCCATACGTATTTGATGAAAATATTAAATTCTGTTTTATGGTTTATCAACCTTGCCAATTTATTTCTTAGATCATTTCAGAAACCGGTAATATCATACTATCCACTTTATATCTGTCCTTTCTATATGCTTTTTCGTTTTCATTTTGTTTGATTTTCCCCAAGTGGGAACCTATTTTGTAAGCATTTTTTAATAGAAAAATTTTATCTACACTGTTGCAATACTAGGAAATCTAGTGTCTTTCAGTATAATTTATATACTCATTGGATATCGCCAGACAGATCCAGAGAGATAGATGAATGTAGTGTTGTTATTATTATTTTACTGATTTAACAAAAACTATACAGAATAGAAGTTATCCATTTATTAATTTTGAAGCTTAAAGCTCCACTGCACAGACTGCAGTCTTTGTTTCGTTAAGTCTCAAGCTGATAAGGATGATGGATGACTTAGAGATTTTCTTAGGAAGTGCCCATTCTGAGGTAAAACTTAATCTGTTTCGTCATGTTTAACGACATTCTATCAACTTGTTTGTCAGTCTCCATTTTTAGTGAGGATTGTTTTAAAGGCTGTACCAAGCAGAAGCGGGGAAGGAGACGTAAATTGTTAATTATTTTTCGTTGCACATCTTAGAAAATTTCATTTTCGGATGTGTACACGACAGTGGAAGAAACCAATAAGGTATAATTTGTGTCAGTGGACGAGCGTGCAACCCAGTTATGTCCTATTAGCATTATTTCATTCAGTTTACATTAATCATTCTGGAAATTCTCCTATTTACCGGTTGGATTAGAATGTGTTTATAATATCAAAAGCCTTTCAATGGACATTTACTTGGATAGTGTCCGATTGCTACCCACTCGTCTTATTCAATGATGGGTCAAAGAATTACTGTAGCACTAACCCTATCAGAAGAACTACCTTAGAAGCTTGACCAAACTTGGTTTGCCATTCCATAATCGAACTAATAATCTTTTTAAAGGAATACAGTAAGATACAACATCCAAAATTGAGTTGGACCACGAGCTTACTGAACAAAAAAATGGGAATCGAAAAAGAGCTGAGCGAGTAGATTCGAGGTTGCGATAATCCTAACTCGTGATAATTCCACCTTTAACTCCAAATTTTTGTGTCTCTTGATATGTTCATATATATGTAAATCTGTGTGTAGTGACCTCAACGGATATGACTGTATATAAATCCCCACTGAACCATTTCTATACGGTTAAATGTTTCGTGTAGTTTATACTTCATAATTACAATTGGTTATCTCCAATGTAGACGTCTCTTCATTGATTTTCTGCTCTCTGTTAGTGCTAGACCTTAAACACACTACGCCGTCCAGAAGACGTAATAATTGAGATTATAAAGTGAAATACACTCCTTCTGAGGGCTCAATGATCTCCTACCTCAAATAAAAGAGGACTCTAGACTTTATTACCTTATTATTTTTGGTCCCACCTCTATTCAAATCCGTTTTCTTTATCCCTTATTTAAATGCTTAAACATAGATAAAGATGGTAAAATACTTGTAATGTGAACATTGTACCGCACGTATTTTATTTTAGACCTTACATTCACGACTATTTTCTGATAAGGTAAATAAAAAATATGATATCTGAGATTTGAATAAAAATATAAAAGCTTATTCTAGGAACTTATAAGAAATGATCTAAACGTGATATGAATTAAGAAGATGATTTTGATATCTACAGACCTAATTCTTCACCTAACTCTTTTCACAGTTTATAGCATGCATATAGCGGATAATAACTCTTAAAACCGACAGCTTAATCCCACATTTTGTTCTTCAATTTCCCTTTTTATTTCGGGAAATATGTATGTTGTTATAAACACTTTATCATACTGCCTCTAATTTACAATACCGAGTATCCAAGAATGACGTAAACCAAGGATGCATGTGTTATATTCGAGATAGATAGGGCTATTTAAGTCAACGACTTAAAAACCTTGAATAGGTAGTAATTACTAAGAATAAAATAAAATCTGAATATGAATTTATAATGCAAGTAAATGTTAGCTTGATTAACCTCTATGTATTCCGGTTACCAAAATCTGTACATTTAGTTTCAAAATGAACTTTGGGGAAAATCGACAATGAAAGAATTGTAGTAGAATTTTTCGATATTTTATGCAGACTCACTAACAATAATCCAGTGACGTGACGAATTTGTGGTTGATAGAAGTTAAGATCCATCCTGGTCTGTCACATGGACAAATAATTTAAATTTAAATAAAATTTCTCTGAACAAGCTTTACTTCCTTCCAACTGGTGATAGTATCTCAAGATCGAAAAAGTAATACCATTTTCTCTCTTATTAAATCTGATTATGAGAGATTTTAAATGAATGCAAAGTAGATTATTTCATAAACAGGGGAGCCTGATTATGTGAAGCCACTAATGGAGTGGAATCTAATCTTTTCGGCTTACAATACTATTTTACCAGTTCAAGCGTCATATAATCCCTTTGTATTAATTAAAATCGAATGCAACTTACTATTAAAAATACATGCAAAATAAGCACAATAACCATTAAAACAACAAATACGAGTTAATTATTTCTGATGAAATTCCCCTTCCTCTTCAATTCTTTCAATTTAATGCAGCTCACAATATATAAATTTACGGTCGAGACTTCTTGATCATATGCTTTAATCAGGAACGTAAATCTAGATCTACAGTCGTTAGGCCCATTTCCATTTTCACTTATTTCCTACTGTATTAAATGTAAATTGAGCAAAAAAACTTTCGCTTATCTTATTAATATTTAGGTAGCGTTGTTAATTTGATTAAATAAAATCAATCATGATAACGTTTATGGCAACGAAAAATAAAATACTCAGCAATTGCGGTATTTAAACTATAATACAGAGAAAGATGGTCATCTCCAAGTATCAAAGGTAATAGATTTTAGGAAAAAAATTGTCAATTTCAAACAAATTAAATCAATGCACCATCAAAATCTTCAAATTAATCTTTTGCCTTCCCAATAGTATAGATATTAGATATAAAAGATTATCTATTATCTAAGTTTACTCAGGGATTTCGCATCAGTGTAAAAATTCAGTTTCATCACCGCTTGAATTTGACTCATGTCAGTGAGTCTATCTATAAACTGGACCTTAAAGAACTGGTTTTCTTTCCCAATAAATGAAGCATGTAATCTACCTTGGCCACCTTTTACTTTATTTTATTTATCCTTAATCAGTTCTTTTTTACTTACGAAAATTCGATTAAGAGAGAATTATCATTCGTTTATCAATCTATAACATCCCATCATTTAACATCAAATATTTATGTTCATCCAAAGAGAAAAACAGCCCAATTTAACGCGATATGCTGGTCTAAATGAACGATAAGTTATATTAAATAATGAAATGTTAATTTGTTCCCATCGCATATATAAACTTATACCAACCGCAAGCTTTCAACGTGTTTTCTTTTGAAACCGTTGAAATAAGGAATACTTAAAGAATACATGAGGCGCTTATAACTGACCTTTTTCAGGATCTCATTAATATTTTTGGACGTTTGATGGCTGTCAGAACTGCTGCTGCCAAGCGCACATCGGACATATCAAACTTTCCTCCCTAATCCCAGCTGAAATCTTTTTCTTTCCACTATTTCAGTTCTCTACTAATTAGTTATCTAATAAGCAAACGTTGCTACCGTATTCTACTCGGCTCTTTCCTCTCAAACTTATACCGGTTAACTCATTCAGTCAACTTTTCTCCATCTACAGCTCCTGCCACCTTACGCTTTAAGCTCTCTCTATTTTTCACTGCTAAGTCTCTTTAGAGTATTATCTTACTTAAATTCTTTATAGCACTGCATTCGGTGACCCTAGTAATTAGCTCACTAATATGCTGTTGAAAGTGGCGCTACTCTTTGATCTTTTTAACCTTGTCAATGTGGATTTATGCACTCTTATACCTGTAGAAAAAATTGAAACGCATAAATTTTAACATTCAAACGAATGAAAAACTTCAATTCTTTTTAACCGATATTCAGTTTAATTACTATTCAAGCGCCTTCAAAGCTAAGCTCTCACCGATTTATGCAGACATGCAGATCCTAAAAATATCGCACATCACTTGTGAAAGGAGCTTGGCATTAAGACTGGGATAGCCAAATTTCACTTTCATTCCCATTAGTAATTGAATTATTGAGAGCAATATTTTTCCCTGTGCAAATAGTGTCTATTTACTACTTTCTGATCAAAATGTTTAATAAACAAAATTTTACATATGCAGACAATGAGACATAAATACATTACGCTAGTGTATTTTTTCCAGATTCTAAATAATGAGGTAAGTTATGCATTAAAAAATTTCACCTACCTGACATGCAAGACGCGCTTCTGCGATTTTGCCTTTCAGTTATTCTTTCGACAGATGATCTCTTAGTCAACGACTAGGTGCAGGTGACCTATGATTTCTTCAGAGGGCCTTGAGTGACTATGTTATAATCAAATACACATGTGCGTCAGAATTGGATTTCAGCTCGGTCATCACTAAACTGGGGTAGAGTTAATTTGCTATGCTCTTGCTATTCCAAGTAGGCACGGAATCCGCGTTAACATGGCAGGAATTAAAGAGACCGCCAATGGAAAAGGGAGAGGTCTAAGACTTCTTTTGGCTAAGTGGAAAAGTGTTAGTATAGAACAGAAGGGAAACACAACAAAGACAAACTTATAAGATTGCTTGAACGGGAAGGAATACGCCATAAGTAGGACAAAATGATGGTGGATATGGGTGAAGCAAGAAAAGGGTGGAAAGCGAGGAGTGAATTAAAATGATTGTTGAACATAGGCATGCTCAGAGAAATAATGAATCATTGTTATTGGAGAAGGATGCCTGAACTTCGGTAAACTTAAAACCTTCTCGTCATGAAGACGTCCCATTTGTATTCCTTCACCTCAGTCTTGTCCGATACGTAGATAAAGGCGTACGCTTTGTTCAAGCTTGGCAGTACAAACTGTGTGAGATTCAAAAAATGCTTTGAAAACAAATCACGGTTTCCACTATACGCTATGAATAAAGGATTTCTTTGTTATACTTCACGTTGTTTTTTACTTCTAGTTCAGGGCCTACCAGCTTTAACAGGAATAAATTTTTAAAAAGTAAACAATGCTCTCTTATTAATCTAAGAGATCTTGTCACTTCTAGAATGTTTTGGTTTGATAAACGGTCTCCAGTAACTTTTAATAAGAATGCGATGAAACTATTCAGAAAAGTTAAAAGAAAATGTTTGAAACATTTTTCATATTATAAGGTAACATTGGAAATGCTTTTAAGCTATTACATCATTCGATTCACTATTTAAATTAAAGATTAATTTATAATCTTATGCTTAACAAATATATTGGAGAATAACTGCTATGATTGGCTTTTATGCTGTTAAATACGCCTAACACCTAAATGATCTGAGTATTAAACTATTTTCAAATAGAAATTACATATAGAGACCAGACCAGAAAGTTTTTAAAAAATGTGCTTTTGGGGGACAATATCTCCTCACCCATTTGTAAATTAATCAAACTTCAATCTTATTTACAAGATGGACTGGAAGATGGGAGAAACATAGCTGAACTCTTCTGTACATATTGGATGCACAGTGACTGATGGGGAAGTGGGAGCTGAAAGTGAAAGAATAAAAAGGCAAACTGACATAAAGACCAAAAATACAATTCATTACCATATTTCCGCTATTTGGGCTGAATTTCCGATATTATTCCGAGGTAATTTGCTCAACAAGATGTACTAAGATCTCGTTTTTTATTCCTTTCCAAATTTATAGCTAGTTCGAGAAACAATAATATAGAAGCTTGTAATATGAACCCCAAAACTAATTTCTTATGACCAATTTTAAAATATGTTGATGTTAGCTGCTTTTTGAATATGAGATTCTGTGTGGTTGTGCAGTGATACATTTTCTGAGTGTTAATTGATTTTAAGGCATATTTTTAATTAACATGCCCATGGCATTGTATCTGAAAATTTTCATATCATAATATAAAATTCACAAAAAACGAAAAACAGCCCTTTATCTGACATAACCATTTTATTTCTTTATTGTAGAATATAATTGCAAACGTATAAAATGACTATTTAATAGTAAAATTCGAGTTTCTCATAGTATTATTTACGATTTCACAAATTGGGGGGAGGGGGGGGGGACTGTTGATAGGGCATAAACTCAGAAAAAATATATATATATATCACTCTGACTTGATTTAAACAACTATATAACATATTGAGAACTCACTATGTAAAATGGTTACAGTTTATTTAATCTTAGCACAAACTTGAACCGTCAAGCAGATCGATTGAACAAGATACAGCCGGACTGAGAAATCCGGCATGGATTTGCCCTCCAGAGTAATGAGGGGTTGGGGCTCAATGATGAAGAAGAGCCCAAATGGAGCAAAATTGGAATCTCGATAATAATTTATTTATAGATAATCTATATTCTTTGCAATGTCGGAGGGTTATATATTGACTTTACTGCTAGATTCACAGTTTCATAATCTCAAGAATTTTGGATGCCGAGTACTTATTATTGGCCTAATACTTTTTCATACAAGGATTGCAAAGACGACATGACTGGTGATCTTAAGAATATGTTTGTGTGGTACATTAGTTAAATCCTTCAAATGCAGGCTTAGCTGAGACGGCGAATTATTATTTTTGGTTTTAAATTTATAATATTGACTCCTATGGAGCCTCCAAAACCGTTAAACCTCTCAAGAAATTCAAATAATACCTTCCAGACCATGCACCAAACCCTTGGAAGTGAAGATGATTTCATCGATGTTGTCCAAATGGTTAAGAAGAGGGCCTGAAGGCAGTATTTTCACTGAACTATTCTATGCAACCTCAAAGCATAGACATCTATTGCAAAGTAATGGATTATTGTAGTTTTTTCGCTGATTCACATTGTGAAATGAATGACAGAGAGTCAGATATTGTGGACTTCAATCTCAAAAATTCAAAAGAGTTAAATGAAGTTTACGAGGCCATTTGATTTTGGTTATCGAAAGGTGCTGATGGTATTCTTCTTGATGACTCCGCATCTTGCATTAAAGGAGGAGTTTGCAGTGACAGCAATTGGCAAAGTTCATTTCCTATCTCTGGACTTTCCTGCCTGGCACAGTGTCCATTATTCGAGGCATAAGGAAAGTGGTTGATGAAATTTAGAGTAAACAAAGCGCTACCAGTAATTTGCTATTACTTTTGTATGTGATTACTTTAGTGCTCTGATTACTGAACCTGGAAATTGGGAGTACAATCCTTCATACGTTGAACTACCTCTGGGTACAAAAGTGAATCCAGCTACCAATATGATAATCAGGAGATATTTTGTTTTTCAGAGAGGGATGTAAGACATCTTGGTAATCTGAAATAACTTCTATAGCAATGCTTCAGTCCAGTTTCGTATGAAATTCTACGATGATACAACCTATGACACCTTAAGAAATCAGCTTGTTTTTCACATGGCTACTTCTAATGGTAAACCTTATGAAAGTGTCATTTCAATCGGTTCTATTTTTTGCCCTCCGGTATGAAGAACTTTTGATTATATCCCGCTGAAAATTCCTATTAAAACTTAATTGAGAATGATTCCCATATTAGGTACCTCAATAATATATGCTGAAAGCAAACTTGATTGACCTCTGATCATAACGTTCCCCCAAAAGTAATTATTCCTACCTGCAGTAGTCCTCTTATAAACAATTATGTCGGTTATATAGCTGTACCTTGAGATCCGCAAGGAATCGGATATTCCAAAAATGCAACAGATTTTGAAGAGTAACTTTCAGAACTAAACGTTAAAGAAACTGTTGAGGTAAGTTTGAAAGAAAATGCGAAAACAATAAATTGTATTTGTTTGAATATTAACTTCAATTTTCATTTTCTTTAGAGTATCGTGGCAGCTGATCGTGAAGAAAGCGTCTGTTCTCTGGCCGAATCGCTTCTTTTACCAAGCAGAAAATATCGAGTTCACGTTGAGGAGATTTGAAAATCAATTTAAGGATTTCTCATGCGAATCTTCTTTTACCAACCTTGCTATTGCGAAAGATGGCGCGGAATATAAATCGATCTATAGATACGAAAAGTGCGTCTTATTTCGATATGGTGATTTGGGTCATTTTGAATCGTTGTGTTGCCGGACCGTATTTGTAATCGGTGCAATATATTAGGGAATCTAACAGTCGGTTACGGTATCCTATGGAGAAGAGCAGATTTAAACACCATCAGACAACGCTTTCGAATTAGACAAGAAGATGCTTTCAACTCGGATCTTTATTAAAGAAACCTGATCAGAGACGGTCTTCAGGTGTCAAAATAAAAGAAAGGTGCGTCTATCTTTTTTGCTCTTCCTTAAAATTTGCAGTGGTAGTGAATTGCTTCCTTAATTTTTATATGCTGCTTATATCGATAAATTTCACTTGTGATTCATAATTAGTCGATAACTTTACCAGAGTGATTCCTTTGTATTAAAATTTAAACGTAGAAAAAGAAGAAAATGGCCGAATTACCAGAAATTGGTCGAATTTATTTAGTTTGAGTTATTATCATACCTTACATTTTATAAGTCAGTTAAAAAACTCAGAAGGACCGCCTATATAACACTTAGTGATAACGGTATATAAAAGGGAAGAGCTACTGAATATCCATTATCATTATATTATGTCTATTTAGTTATTTCTCATGAAAAAGCACAAATGAAAATACAAATGACAGCATTCATAATTGCTTATCAATTATACCA
Organism: Hymenolepis diminuta; assembly: GCA_900708905.1. Classification (NCBI taxonomy): domain Eukaryota; kingdom Metazoa; phylum Platyhelminthes; class Cestoda; order Cyclophyllidea; family Hymenolepididae; genus Hymenolepis; species Hymenolepis diminuta. The sequence continues at coordinate 2,283,971 of CAADRB010000018.1, forward strand.
TATAAAATAGGTAGAAAAGTATAACGACGATATAGAACCATTTTTTTAAGGCATAAAATGCAGAAATTCTAAAAAACTTCAATTATATATCAACGCTAAGTTGTCAAAACGGGAAATTTTTGGATAAACAATACCGCTGATAGTCAAATATCAGATTTAAAATATGGATGATGTATAGATTCACACCCTGTTTTGTTCTTGGTCAAGGAAAGATTTACAAAATCTAACCTTTTCATTTAGATTGAAACAGTCATTTAAAATTCATTTTACATTGGAATTTTTTCATGAGTTGACTCTAGGCACTAGTTAACATGGTCAGAGTTACTTTTGTTTGACAGTTTGTCCATAATTGGAATCGACCCTGCTATAACGTAATCAACTAGGAGTTCGGATAGTAATCTAGCAGAGCCAACAATCT